>JAOSBM010000201.1:101130-118212 GCA_027568955.1 Erythroxylum tenue | reverse complement strand
TCTTTAAGATAAGAACCACTTTACGGAATTCCAAGTGACATTCTTCCTTCAGAAGCTAAAGTTGAATGATCGAAGTCTCCTTCAGGTTCAGTCGAAGAGATCGAAGCGAAGTCATCAATTCAACCATTCGCATGGTCTCCTCTAAGACTGACCTCTTTTCCAAATGAACCAAACCTCGATACCACATTCATCAAAGAGATACGGCCATCTCTCTAGGTTGCACACCCCCTTTAGATCGTTCTATTCTATTCGTGCTTGAAAAACGACCCCATCGGTCCGCTCCTTTTAATGGACATTCTTAGCCGTCCTCCGAGGGTTCATAGATCAGATCGTGAACTCTTTCAGACCCTTAAGCCTTAGTTTCACTTGGTTGGGGCAGAGTTTCAGCCTGCCTTCCACCGAATATAAAAAACCTTACAGCTGCACAGCTGCCTAACCCGCTGACATCCCGGCGAAGAGAGTCATTATTTGTGTCACATCCTCGAATTCGACAGAACGCTTTCCTGTTATCTCTCAAATTATAGGCATTGAAGCGATCGAGCGAGAGAAAGAAATCAAACTATTGCGCACGCCCCTCATTCGCCCTTTACTAATAGAATATCAGGTAAGGCAAAAGCAGCTTAAGCCCTTCCGATCACCCGAGAAGCCCTCGATGAACCGCCTATAGATATATACTTATATATATATAGAATTTATATATATATAAGTATCTTCTCTTGATCCAACCAACTCATGCCGTCGCCAATCCAGTGCCCAAGGAACTAGACCTTATGCAAAGCACCTTTTTCACATAGAGCTGTGTTCCAGATCATAAGGGAGGCTAATATATTCTTCACCCACCGTGATAAAGGTCGTTGGCTCAACCCTATGTCCAACATCTTGACTGATCACTTACTCATCCTAATCAGAGGCCTATACCCCAACCAATCATAGACCACATCAAGCCCTTACTCTAGATCATGAAATGCTCCATAAGGGCATCTCATCCAAAAAAAAACGTCACCGTCACCTATTTCGTGTTGATCAAAGCGCAGATCGAATTGTCGTGGACCGTCCAAGATCTATTTTCGATACACACCCATTTTTTTAGAATTGGGTTTGAGTCTGATCTCTACATCCACATGTACACGATCAGTCAAAATCTCAAAGAAGCTTTTGTTTGGTTGTTCCATCAGTGTTCTCGGGGAGAGGTGGTCTCTTTCTTGGAACGCAATGATCAACGGATATGGGTGTATCGGTAACTTGGACGAATCTCAGGAGCTTTTCGATCAGAGACCATTCAAGAATGTCCTTTCATGGAATGATTTGTTAGCATTGTGCGACAGATGTGAAGACGTCGAAGGAAGGATCCCAATCTTCAACGAGAAAGAAGCAGAACGTGGAAAAAAGAAGAAAAGCTTATGATGCACAGAGTGGCAACTCGAGATCATTCTGATTTTCACCTGACTAAAGGCTTTGTTATTCAGCAGGGACAGGGTCTGGCCCAAGCAGTGGTGCTTTAGCTAGCCTTACTCATCTATGAGACAGATGAGAAAGCGAGAGAATGCGGTGTCATGACTTTTTCCTTGAAAGGCATCCTCTGTTGACGAATCCATTTTGAGCCTACGATTCCCCTGAGAATGGATCTCTCATTTGGACAATCAGGCTGTGAAAAAGGATTCCAAATCAGGCTTTCCTCACTTGAGTAGGAAGCTTTTCAGAAAGAAGGATATCCTGAGCCAAGCACAAGCAGTAGTCTCAAAGAGTGATGCAGTTGGATCAAGAAGGCCGAAAGCCCGGCAGTAAAGCTCACGTTGTCGACCTCTTGTCCGTCAGTGAGTGATTCCTCGTATGTGTAAAGGCGGGTAGACCGTCTCATCTCTTTCCCCAAAGTGGTGGATCAGAATGTCACGAGAGATTCAGTTGGTTCCATCGGTCATTCTGCGACCCTGACAGCTATCACTTACTGGTCAATGAAAGTGGGGTCAGTTTCACTCTTCTTCGGAGCTTGAAAGTAAAAGAGTCTCATGCGCTTGCTTATGGAACTCTTGTTTCAAAGAATCATCCTCAAGAATTACAACATTGGCTTCTTGCTCATCAAAGGCTCCGGCCCTTATAAAACCAAAAGAGCAATCTAATGATGGACAGTTTGCATCAGTGCTCAGGCTTGTTCCCCGGAGTGTTATCCTCTCTTCCCAAGAAAGAGGGAAAATGGCATGAAATATGAAAAGGCCAGCACTAACTCTTAATTGAATATCTATCCGCCTTCAAGGCCACAATGTAATAACCAAGGGGCCTCGCCTCCAGAGTAAGATTGAGGAGACAACTCCTTCAAGGCTTTGACAACCATTCCGAGGATTCCCAACAACAGAAGAAAAGATTGCGAGGTACTTCGATAGCATCAAAAAAGTACCTTCCAGTTCCAGCTCAGCTTTGTCATCTAGCTCGGGCAGTTCCAAAAGAAAAATCAGGTCCGACGACGAGAAGACTCCCATAAGGTCTCCAAACAAATATCGCCCTAGAAGGCGTAGGCATGGAGCGAATAGAATCACTTCGTAACTTCTATCACTAATCCCAGGGGGGAGCAACAAGACGAGCCTTCTCCTTCATCTACACAATCTTCCCATGATCCAATTTCATCAGCCCAAGTCACTGAGGATTTGCCTTCGCGGGTCGCTCGTTCCCAGGGGCAAGCCCCGGCTCAAATGCCTTTGCCACCGAAAAAAAAATCTTTAAACCAAAATCCACCCCAGCAAGGAAGGAAGTTATCCTGCATCCTTCAAGAATTCCAGGCTAGGAGCCTCGATTGATCCATATCACAAATTCTCCCCAAAGAAAGGTAGGATTCCTATCCTCCGCTTGGCGAGCTCCTCTTTGCTCCTAGTAGACTACTAGCCATATTGTCTACTCCGCTTTTATGTAAGAAGGAGCTAAGTCCAAGAAAAGAAGGGCTCCCCAAAGTCAATTGTCAAGCTTTCGAACTCGCCTTGAAGTTGATGAATGATTGCAAGGCTAGCAACAAGCAGGCTCGCTTATGATCTGCTGAAATAGTACATCAGGTTTTTTTGATTAATCTCTCGCATTCATGAAGCAGATTGTCGAAAAGGGCTTTCTGCAAGCAGGAAAACGAAAACGACCTTTTGACAATCCACAGGTTGTAAGCTTGATCCCGGTCTCGGGACTTCCCAAGTCACGGAGTCTTTGAGAAAGTTATAAACAAAAGGAATACCCTATCCAATAACTATTTTTAAAAGGCTTCTAGTTAGTAAGACAGGTGTCAGTATCAAATCCTTAATCAGTAGTGGACTACTAGTTAACGCACTACTAAAGCAGAGTAGCCAGTATGCGCACATCATGATTTGCCAGAGGAGCTCAGAGCTCAGCGAATGGAAAAAGCAGGCAGAGATAGATCCAATTTGGTAGGGAAAAGTGCTTTGTTGGGCTTGTTCCCAGGTGAGAAAAAAGATCTTTCAACGCGTTGATTTCCTACTAAATAAACCGGGCTTCCTTCAGGAGTTTTGTTTGTCGATCGGGATCGAAAACTCTCGCTTTATGCTTGAGAAAGAGCCTTCCCGGCGATCTGCTTCATGAATGGAAGGGTGGAACCAAGGAAGACAACTGAAGACCGGGAATTCAAAGAGAAGGATCTCCAGAGGTCCATTTCGGGCATTGAGCTCGCCTATCATAAGTCTGAGTTGGGAGAGCGAGATAGAGTTGCCTGGCAGCCTGTTTCCTTAACCAAGTGTGAGCAAGTCTCCTTCTTATCAAGCCTGGTGGAAGGACCAGCAGGAAGGGGATAGGGAATAGGTCCATATAGTAAGTAGGTCCAAGCATTCCTCTTTGCTTTGGAGCCTAGGTGGACGGGAAAGCACTCCTCTCAATCCCCCCTGCCTCGGATTTGGGGAAACACAGCTGTTGATCCTTCGAACTGCTAAAGTGGCTAGTTGCTAAAGTGGTTAGTCTGCGATCCCCCGTCAGTTTGAAAGCACTGTCCGACCTTAACTATTCCAGAAGGCACCATTCTAAGGATAACTCGTGCTTTTCCCGCTTCATATAGTTTTTAGACCGCTCGCGGAAAAACCTCCGAAACCGGCGACCTTGACAGAAAAACGCTCAACAACAGGCCAGTAGTTGGTCGAGCTGAAGAAATCACTCTAGTAGTTGGGATGGATTCACACGCGGCTTTATTGTGAATTACCCTACGAGCCCGCCTCTGAGAGCGAAGTAGTTGAATGAATCTCCGCTGCCTTATCCGATCACGCTAGCAATCCAGAAGAACTGGAGGCTCAAAAGGTTAGGTCAAGTGGTTTAGTCTTCGCCGAATCCCGACCTAGTCTTAGCACCCACGTGAGGGGATCTTTCCGACGCTCAGCGGGCAAAAAGGACATATTCGAGGGAGTGAGACTGATCACCTCATGCTGGAGATCCCGTGGTAAATCCGCCCTCTATGATCCCTAAATTCACGTCAACACAGGAACTTGGGTATACTGATTTTTTAACCATGCATACGTTTACGTTTAGCTCAGCTTGGCCCTGCCTCCTCCTCCCCCAGGCTTCTTGGAGCTAGGCCAAAACTCGTCCACATCTCCTGTCCAAGTGAAAATCTTTCTTCCTGCCCCTCCAGCTCCTATTTTTTCTTATCCTTCTTCTGTCATCGGGGATGGGAACCTTGGTAGGAATTAAGGAGGGTTCTGGGCAGGTAGGTTTGATGCTAGCTTTGTTGCTTTGGCATTGGCTGATGAAAGACATCCTCGCAAAGGCTCCATCTTTCTTCTTAAGTGAAAACGTGACTTTTATAGACCTCTAGGTCTTTTGCCTGAAAATATGATAATTGAGTTTTTGAGACCACTGCGATAAATGGGCTTTTGATACTCCGTTTTGTTAACAACAGGTACTCTTTCTTCCTTACTTTAACAAGTAAGCAAGTAAACTACCTTCACGGGTAAGGATCGTCTGTGCTATGAGTTTATCATAGCCTCGATAGTGGTCTAAGGCAAGAAAGTATGATCTTCTGCTAATGCTAGCGTTTTTTTCATCTCTCATTTCATCTATGCTTCAGGAAAAAGTGGAACCTACCCGCTAATAATGAATAGAATAAGAAAGGGGTTTGCTGCTCTCCTTAATTTCACTTCACAAAGAATTGAGTGGTTTTTGCTCCTTGCCCTTAGTTAAGCGAGTTGCTTCTGCCCCCCAATTTAGCATTTGAGCGGCTTTCGCTTCTTTACTTGACGAGTCCATTTTTCTCCTCTAGGAATAAAGGGTAAGTGTAAAAAAATATGGTTCGGCACTCTCTTTCCTAACTATAGGCATTCTAGAAGCGGTAGTTCAATCACTAAGAAAATTTCATTAGATGGCCCTTCAATAAGGAGAAAGCTTTTTCACGACTTGTTTGTATATTACAATAAAAAAGGAGAACTAAGGAGGCGGAAGATCAACTAGAAAGAGTGATATCATAGCACCTGAAGATCAAACCATTTCCCCCTATCTTGTTCACAAAAGATCATATTCTCGTCACGCTTTTTTTTTTCTTTAGTCACTAAAGAGACCATAGAAGGGACGAGAGA
The DNA here is from genome assembly GCA_027568955.1 of Erythroxylum tenue. Lineage (NCBI taxonomy): Eukaryota > Viridiplantae > Streptophyta > Magnoliopsida > Malpighiales > Erythroxylaceae > Erythroxylum > Erythroxylum tenue. The sequence goes on along the minus strand of JAOSBM010000201.1, from coordinate 112,669 downwards.
GCAGTGCTTCCAGTTTCTATTGGAAAATAGGAGGTTTTCTTTTCTAAAAAGTTAGCGACATAGTTGATAGCCGGTCTCTACACTCTTTTGATACCATGAAGCTTTCCTTCCAACTCTGCTCTAAGCCCTCTCTTCGACCCGCTTTTAAGAACTATTGACTGTAAAACATAGCTCTAGCAGCGGATCAGAAAGATTCACTCTCCAGTGGGGCTCCCCAACCGACTTAGAGCCATCCATTTCCGCCGTCCGAGGTCGTTAAGCAAGCTATGAAAGTCATCAAGCTGGAGAATAGAAAGCACGGAATGCAGTGACTGGACCGAACCAAAGATCCTTCGGGAATGAATACTGTAAAGCTGGGAAAAAGACTTGAATTTCAAGGAGATGGTTGAGAACTTTCGCTAGGGTAAGAGCTGGAAATTGAATTATATAATAAAAGCAAGAAAAGAAGTTCAGTTCAAGTGTCAGTCAGACAAGTTAGCTAATTCAATGTAATTTCTGAGGGCAAACTCTTCTTCAACCTAAAATCCCGGAAAAAGGGAAATAGATGTCTCAGATATTTAAAAACAAAAATCCGCTCAAGGGAATGCGGCTTTCAAGCCTGGTTGCAAGGACCAAGGGAAATCTAGATTATTAAGAAATTCCGCTTTGAAGCAAGGGGCGAAGGCGAAGCGCTTTCTCGACTGGATACTGACCTGACTGACTTTCTTGAGAAAGGGGCGTAGCTTTCTTTCTTGTGTTAGTAAAGGGGAAATGACTTGACTTCAACGCTATGAAAATTAGATATCAAGGAGAGGGCTTGCCTTGGATAGCTCCACTCATTCCAGCAATTGGAACGGGGGGAATGAATGCTTTCCAGCGAGCAAGGATAGAAAGGAGGGGGTAGGAACCACTTCTCGTTTTTAGAGTAGGGTAGGTCGTCGGGCATACCGAACCGTTCATCGGATAGGCGGTAGAGAGAGGCATAAGAAAGAGGTAGGGCACACTCACTAAATTGAGGTGTGGAAGGGGCAGCTAGTCGTTGATCGCCTATCAGTGAGCCCGAGAGGGAAGGTTGACTCGCCCGGGAAAGGAAAGGTGGGTTCGGATAGGCAGACTATTCAACAACTAAGTGCCTGCAGCATCTCTTCCTGTTCCATAACCAGTTGCAGATTCATACCCACCAGATCCATGCCCTGCAGCTCACCCGGTCTACCTTCCTCCAGCCGCCTCCCCTTGCACGGTTCCAGCAACGAAATTACGAATCCACTAGCAGAAGTCAGGGTTCTAGGTGGTGATCCGGACCATATCCAACAGCTGATCCTGCAGAGCCTTTCTATATAGACTCTATAGGATCAATAGCTTTATTAGCGGGGAAGACAGCACCAGTCAGGAGAGAAGCAGAGGTAGCACTTGCAGCAGTAGGGACGGAGTCAGTTCAAGTCGAGATTCAAACCCAGTCGCATTAGTAGGTGATCCAAGACCGGAGACAAGAGAAGCAGAGGCCTTGCACGAGCAGTTCGAGATGCTGCAGGAGCAGTTCCAGGACGTTAAGATAAAGATCCTAATTCCTCCCTGATCGTGCTTAAGATTCTGTTTATAATAGGGATCCAGAGCCCTAGCCCGCTGCATCCGAAACCAATAAAGGATCAGGGGAAGGCGTCTACAGGCAGTGGGAGTGGGGTCCCTTCGCTACACTTGCCTTAAACCACCTTCGGGGAATGAAAGTCGTGTTTCAGGGGTCTTCTCCTGTCTTAGGTTTCAGAGGTCAGTTGTCTTCTAGCATTGATGGCGAAGCAAGGCATAGCAGCTAGTCGGACACTAAGTCAACCTTCCCTTCCTTCGGCGGACAAGAGAACGCCTACTACAATGCTGCCAGAATCCTCCCTTTGCACAAGAAAACGAGCACGTTCCTACGACAAATGCTTCCAGCGTGCCGCGTCATCGCCGCCCATAAAGACTGAGTCCCCTTTTGCCCGCTTTGAATAAGGCTGAGAACCCGACTTCCTACTTGCTCGAAAGCGACTGAACTGACTTCGACTGAGCGAGCTTCCTCTTTGTCTTTGCCCACGTCATCTCATCTATCTATGTTCTTTCTTGTCTCTTTCGCGGGCCTACGATTGTTATGAAATCGCCTTGGACAGAGACTTCCCGGTGAGCTACTCTCTATCGTTCCTACTCAAGTACTATCTTGACTGCTATCTATCGTTCTATTTTCACCTTCGCTAACAACCTTCCTTTCCTGGTCTTTCACTCCTCACTCTGAACGAGATGAGCCCTCACTCCAGGAATAAAAACCTTGCACCTTAGAATAGAATCGATTCTAGCTACCTTTCGGAGATTGAGTAGGCCCTTTCTCCGAGCTCCTAGGCTAACGTCTATCCCTTCGGAGAGTTCCTAGGCTAACGTCTATCCCTTTTCTTGCTTTCCCTAGTCCCTGACTCACAAGTAGTACATTTAGAAAGAATAGATATAGAAAATAGAGATCCCGCTTAACCTTTCGTAGCTGACTTGAGTCCCTCAAAACTCATTCGATTGCTCGTGACGGATAGATACATATGGGGTTTAGCTATTGAAGTGAGTCTTTGTCCGAGATGCATGTGTTCAAGCTATTCTTCTATTTCACCTGAGAAAGGTGATCAACTTGCTTGTTTCCCCGTCCATGAGATTTGACATTTGTGATGCCGGCGTAGTCAGAATCAAATAGTAATTCCCAACCTCCGATACAAATGAAAGTCGTGTTGTCCAGTCCTACCTATGCCAACGCTGTTTTGGTACTTTGATCACATGTCGATGGTTTCTATTAATGTAATTCCGATCGATGCCCCAAGGGTCTTTCATTCAAGCTCCTTAGGTGCGGTAATTGAACATCAGTTATAGCATAGCATTTCTAGGAAGGGATCTGACCTGAATAAAGGAAGTTCTCTTAACCCCGCCCTAATCTTCCTCCTGCCTTCTCCTAGGGTCACTCTAAATGCACTGGTTCCAGTTACCTCCTGCCTTTTCCTTGCGTACCACATAACTACATAACTACTACTAAGTTAAGTAAACAGATCATACTTCCTTGATAAGCTTACTTCCTCACAAAATCAGCCCTCATCACAAGACACGAAAGAACTCAAAAGCCTAAGAGGCCAGACAGTCAAATAGACCAAGGTTTGGAACCCTGAAAGGAGTTGTGGCTGAGCAGGCAAATCACTCTTTTTGATTTGAGTCAATGCCTAAATACTAGGAGATTAGCAAGTCCATTGTGACCTTATAGAAGTCATCTATTTGCGCTTGTCTTTCCCGCTCTGCGTAGGAAGTCAAAAAAGTCCTCTTCCTGTAATGATTGATTCCTTCTAGCCCTTTATGTTATGATATGAACTCCCCTCATAAATAGTATAGTGGTGTATTAAAGATCCAATAAGCGGTCTCATTACTATTAATTACTACTTATCTTATAGATTCATTAACCTAATCCCTTAACACAGACCTGTTAGCTCGCTACTGACTTTTCGTTACTAGTATATCTCCCTCCCGCTAGCAAGATAGGTAGTTATTCCTTCTCGATTAACTATCTACTCCAAGCAATAGAACTGGCAAATCAAGCATTGGAATCAATGCGGCTCTAAAGACTTGCTTGGCTTACTCCTAAGAAAAGCAAGCCAGTATCCTCATCTCAATAAGACAAGCAAGAACTCCGCACCTCTATGAAAAGTAGGTATGCAAGGCGGAATAACCGACCGGTTAAGAGATATAGGGAGAAGAGGACATGAAGAAAGAAAGACGGACAGAGAGAGAGAGGGAAGGAATCCATCCGAAGAATAGAGGTTGTGCCCCGAAGTTGGCAAACCCCCTGGACTGCCGGAGCTGCTGCTGGGAGAGCCTACGATGAGCCCCCGGCTGGAACTCCCGCGGCTTAACCTAACCTAGGCTCGGGCCATTCGACGTTGATAGGCCTGAGCATGACCGATCGCGCGTAGCCCTTTCTCTTCTCTTATTATACGATTTACCAAATTCAACTGACTTCCTTGACTGATAGCTTGAAGCCTAAGAAGGAGAACTTCAATAGTTTCATATCCTACGGATAGTCACCCTTTTCTCACTACTCCCTTTTTCGAGGGATGAGCTCTGACTCAAGCTATCGAGAAGGGATCTAATCCAGATTGGATATTTCCGACCCGAAAGCTATTCTTTCAAGCCTACTTTCTTCGTAAACACCTTGTTATTCCGAATCATGCCACGGCTTACCCCTGATTATAGGACAAAAGAAATGGACTAAGGTAGGCTATCCTTCCTTTATTCTGGGAGATACTTTCGATCAGTTTCCTTCCACAGCCCTTGGTGTTCTATGATAGGATAGCACCAACTTTAGTTAGTTTAGTTATTGCGGGGAAGAGTTTGAGAGAATGCCGCGATAGGAGACCTAGAGATCAAATAGAAAAGCAGGGGAGATAGAATGCCTAGATAAGACGAATATCAGATCCGGTTGAAATAAAGATCTGTCTAGTACCAGATCTTAAGGTGGGAAAGTCCAGATAATGCCTAGAAAACTGGACAATAGGAACTGATCTGGAAGTCCTTTATTTATATTATATGACATTCTTCCTTCAGAAGCTAAAGTTGAATGATCGAAGTCGTTTGAATCAGCTCTCTTACCTTTCTCTACGGATTTATCTTTGCAATCCTAACTCTCCGCCTATGATAGTTCCCCCTGTAAATTAGTTATTTTGATTTCGCCCGAGAATGAAAGCAGAGAAGGCGCATCGATACAAAAAGCCATTTTTTGATTAAGAATCAGTCAAAACCTATTCCCCCCCCACAAAAAAAAATGTTGATAAAGGCAAGTCGATAGAATTGTTTTTTACTCTTTGACAGAGAGAATGGATTCCGCGACAACAACTTATAAGACGATACGAAAAATCATGTATTGGAGAAGGCTCTTTCTATTGCTAGTGCTGTACTGCCAGAGTTTACTGGTGAAACTTTCATTCAGCTCTCCACTGGGGTGAAACCTGTTAGGAGGTATTCAAATCGATGAAGAAGGAGCTGAGCTTCGGAATGAAAAAAAGATGACTTCACTCCCTTTAATTTCAATTTCAAATTGATAGAAGATACTCTTTTTATGCTTAATACTTCTACGTATGTTAATCGATCCGCTTCTTTTTTCAGAAGCTAAAAAGATCTTTGTCGATGAGGACCATCTGCTCTGCTTATAGGAAATCAAGTCTTTCTCACTCAATAGTAGCTAGGCACGTCAACAGGCACTGGACGAAATGGAATTCATGACTAATTGGCTGACTGATCACGGAAGAAGAGAAATGCCATGCTATGGAGGAAATCTCAGATTGTTCAGTTCAGACACTGCTTTCCTTCGCCTTCGTTTATTGGAAAAAGCAAGCCAAAATCTTTTTGACCAAAAGCGGTTAGTGGTGACCATTGAATAACTTTATTCAGCCATCACCCCTGTGGCTGTAAAAAAGGTAGCATTCGCAGACCAAAGCCTGCTATAGAAAGATATTGATATGTTAAAGTTATAAAAATAGTCAAGATTAGGGCAATTGGCGCACCTTCACTCTTATAAAATTGGAATCGTCTTGTCTGATTTAAGACTTTACGACAAGTCAAGAAGGAAAACTGTCCAATCGGTCTTTTGAATAGTTAGCGCTCCGTGGGAAGACATGGTGGTCCTTTAGAAAAGAAAGATATAATCTAAATAAGGCTGCATTGGATGAACTCCAGCTCGAGGCATCAAGACCGAAACGAAAAAAGCCTTTTTCACGTACGGAGCGTCAAGAAAAAAAAAGAAGGTCATCCATTTCAATTGAAGAATCAAGCATCGAATCCGATGTTTTCAAAGGGATTTTTTCAATGTGCATTCCCGGAATAGTGTCTCACGTCGACTTTGAGATCCGATCTTGGGGCATTATGAAAGAGTTGAAAAGGATTGATTGTTCTCAGTACCAGCGAGGTGTAAGTACTAGACTGCGAGACGAGAAAGCCCTCTTCATGGTGGTTGGTTGAGACCTACTTCCTTCCTTGGCTACTTACCCTTGAAAATACCCTTTATTAGAGCTCCTGCATTGAACTTTGATTTTAGAAAGTGGATTGGCCTAGCACTGTTCTCTAGTCGCCTTGTGCCTCTTCCCCGAGAAGCAATCCCTTACTTTCTCTCCCCGCTCTCAGTCAGTCCAGAGCAAGAAATGAGAATGCCTAATAAATAGGCTAAGTTCACTAGTTTCATTCCCTCGGATCGCTGAACTAAAAAGTTTGATTCAAGATTCAACAAACCCTCTGTTCCACATCTACCGTCAGAGCCTACTCTAAGCAAGTCAGTCATGGAATCACGCTAAGGTAAGGTTTCTAATCCATCTAGAATATCATCTAGTCTCTCTATTCGATTTCCCACTTAAGCCTTCACTTCAATTCAAGCAAGGCTGATTGAATAAAGGAATGAAACCAACCTAAGACTAATTGATCTTTCTCCTGAGGGAAACCAAGTTAGACAAAATTCAAAACCTGAGAGTTAGATCCAAAAGCCAATAAAAAATCTTGCTTCAGACATAAAGGAAGTTCCCACGCTTCATTCATGTCTTACCTTCTTTCTTTTCTTAGAGTTCGATCAAAAATTCGTCAATCCCAGACCGAAGCCTACTTCCTTGTTCTCGGGATCTATTCCATATATTCCTCCTATTCTAGGAGAGAATCCAGATCTGATTCCATATCTGATCTTTCCCATACCATCTCGGCTAACTTATTCAAATTCCATGCCTTTCCACTCGTTCGATGCCTGTGCCTATTCACTAGTACTCTTTCATTAGCCCTGTTCCCTTCCATTCCGAAACATTCACATTCCATTTTCTTCTTAACTGAATCTCACCTATGGACTTTGCTATTCCCCGATTCCCATAAGGGTTCAATTCAGTTAATTCAATTCCATTTTACCGGGATTTTTTGTCATAAATGCCTTGACTGACTGTTGTTTGAACTTATCCAATGCCTCCTTCCTCGACTTTTAGGCTTTATGAAAGCGAGGGTACTGACTTTCTTTCCACAGAGTTCGACTTTTTTCTGTCCCATCAAACCAGTCCAGCTAGCAGTTTCATTGGCTCTGGAACCGATCCCTGACCTTCACTTTAAGCCAAACACGGGTAACTTCACTTGCTCCCAGCCTTTGTTGGAGTCAGTTCGGACTGTTCGTTCGAGTTTCTTCTGTCCGGTAGTAAGATTTGATAGAGGAAATGCCAAAGCAAGGTTGACTGAATAAAGGAATCGACTAGAACCCCGTATTCGCATTCTCTTTCTCCGAATGCTTCAAGGAAGGCTAAGAGAAAGAGGTACCCGAAAGCCCTACTTTATTAGAAGATTAACCAGTCTGACTGGCCAAGCTTAGTCATTTCCCATCCCGCATCGCTTCCACTTTTCATTCCTTAATGGGCCAAGGGCAAGGGACCGTGTGACATTCTTCGAAAATCATTGAGTCTTGGTTCTGCTCACCTTTTGCCCTGAGGCGCCACAAAAAGCTTCAAGGCAAGAATTTTTCATTCTCACTTGGACTTGCTCCAACGAAGCCTCTGCAAATAAAAGTCAATCATCTCCGCAAAGAACAAATGGGAGAGTCTCGGGCCATGCCATTTCGAGACAATTGAATAGGTTTCCATCTCCCCTCCTCTACAGAATCTTCAATAAGATGAGCCAATCTCTCCAAGCATAACACAAAAAGAGAAGGGTTCCAAACCTTGACGAAGACCCCTCGACGGGTAGAAAGCATCAGTAACTTCCCCGTTCCATAGGACCTGTTAAATGGGATATGATAGCTGATTTATGGTCTAACATTCTTGCCAATACATTATCCTCATTCTGTTCCGGATTTGAATCTCTAATAAAAAATAGAGCTCCATGAGCAAAAGCTCCTGTCATGATGAATCCAGCAATGTATTGGTTATGAGTATATAATGCAGCTTGAGTAGTCAAGTCTTGCGCTATGAACGCATAAGCAGGTAACGAGTACATATGTTGAGCTACTAAGGAAGTAATAACCCCTAAAGAAGCTAGAGCAAGACCTAATTGAAAATGAAGCGAATTTTGGATTGTGTCATAAAGACCCTTATGTCCACGCCCCAACCGTCCCCCCGGTTTGTGCATCTTCGATGAGTCAGACTAGGCTATGATTCCCAGATAGGAAGAAAGAACATTCGCCACTTCAAACTAGTCACTAGAAGTCCCTCCTTACTTAGATCTTCGTGACCCACGGGGAGAAGTTGGCTTATTGAACTCCTAACTCATTGATTGGCCCTGAGACCCGTATTCCTTTGATTCTTCTACCGTTCGTGACCTATACCCATGAGTCATTCACTCCCGGAGAAGAGTAACTAAGATAAGAGTTCTTGATTACTATATTCTTTCTAGAAAAGAGGTTTTCAGTCAGTGTGCCGCTAATTGGCATATCTCTTTGTTGTCGATTAGAGACCTTCCTAGCCCTGCTTAGGGCTATGTGATAGCACCCAAAGGGGCCTATTCTATTTGAACAAGACCACAGAAAGCATAGTCACACGGTCAACCGAACCAAAGCCAAAGCTAAATCCTCTTCCCTTCGCTCCTCTCCTCACCACCAAATATAGAGACTTGCCCCATAGCAGAACCGATGAGTAGCACCCCATCCCTGCTGTGTATAGGCCCCAGGCCTTATGGTCGGATAAAGCCCCACTTTCTCTTATCCGATGCTTGCTTATCAGCTAGCCCGCATGCGCTGTTCGAGACAAGGAGTAGTAATGATTATTCAAGCGGAGAGTGAAGTACGTGGGCGCTCAGAGAGTGTCTGGTCGGTAAAAGAGACCCCTTTTGCGGGTCAGTGTAGTACTAGCGTGAAAGCCGTTGCTTGTTCCTTTCGAGTTGGAATGCTCTCTCATAGAGCTCGACATAATCGGTTTTTCCGGAGCGAGGAGCGTAGCCTTTTTGAGTTGGAATTCCCGCCAACCCGATCCGTTTTTGTTCTTGCCCTTTCCTTTATATTCTATAAAGCCCTTTTCTTTAATCTTTCTTATGGCTTTTGAAGGTAGGAGTCATGGAACCTTTTAATTGAGTAAGTGGATTTCCTGCCTAGGTAGTCGATATGAGTATCCGCTTCCCAGTCTTTATCTGCTTAAAAAAATTGTTTAGTCTTTTTGGCAGTCTAACTATCAATTATCTTACCTGAGGACTGACTGACCTAATTCCTTATCCCCTACTTGACTAAGATCAGTCTCAGTTGACAGGGTTGAAGTTTGAGTTCCCGTATCAACAATTCTCTATTCTCTTCTTACATTCAAAAAAGTTTGAAGACCAGCGAGCCTCTTGCAGTTCGACTTTCGAAGAATGCTTTTCTTTTTATTTTAGTACTAAGTGCGCATTAATATTCATACTGCTATTGCCATTCTATCAATAGTAGCAGTAGTCCCTTCTTTTTTGGCCAGCTAAGAAGTGAGTCTAAGATCTAAATTTGTTAAGTACGAAAAAAAGCGGTCTAAGATGTGTATTTTGAATACTGCTTAATTAAAGCCTCTATCGAATCTATCCTAGTATATAGAGGTAGTCTTCCCATCAATCTTCCTATCAACCCTCGTACTAATATCTCTAGTCCCGCTATGTACCCCTATAGACCGAGTCAAGTAAGTTGATCTTTTCCTTATGATTTGAAGTCTATAGCTCTTTCTCTTTTTTTTGGAACGTAAGAATTGGAGCATATTCCTTCTCTCATCATAGTCCATTTCTTCCGCCTTAGAGCCAGAGCTAGGGGTTTGCTTTGAGTTCCACAGCTTACATCGAGCTTCATTCCTTTTCTTGCCCTTGCGTACCGTGTAAAATCAAATGTGGCTAAGGTAAGATATGCCCTTAAGTAAGAAAGACCCAGTACCCAGGGCTTAGAATAGAAGGGAGGACTAGAATAGAATAGTCCAATATTTCCTAGTTTCAAGTTTTCCGGGTGCAGGTCAATTTGACAGCATTATCTGAGTGAATCCTTCAAGTAAGAAAAGCGCTTCCTTCTCTTTATAGGTTCTTTCAATTTCACAGGGGAAAGAACGAACTAAATTCAATCCTCTTTCCACCCTAGGGCTTCTTGGAAGAAAGGGGGCTCCTCCTTTTTTTTGAGAGATGCTATGTTCTTTCTATCTCAAAGATGTTTTTCAGGACTTAGGATAAGGGAGTGAATTCGACAACAAGATGGGGGACTTTTGATTGACTTTCCTTCTTATTCTTAGTAACGGAATTCTCTGATCTTACTCTAACAATTCCCCTTTTGAATAAGCTATTAAGGTTAGGAATCGACGAATAGGTTCTGAAAGGGAATGCCTTCTGCCTTCAAGAACAAGAGCTACGGATAAGGCTGATAACAACTATGAAAAGAATGGCAAGACTAGCCAAGAAAGAGTGTAGTAGACGGAATGTGAAGTCATTCGGAAGGGAAGGGCTTCGTATAGTTCTATTTTAGGGCGCCTCAACTGACCGAGAAAAACAAGTTCCATAGGCATCCTCCATTCATATCGATTTGGGTTTTTCCGCACCATATTTTGATCTGCCTCTTCTTCGATCCGGAATTCCCAGCAAATCCTTGACTCCTCGAATACAATGGGATTTCACACCTGGCGAATCTTTGACTCTACCTCCTCTTATTAAGACCATAGAATGCTCTTGCAAATTATGACCTTCGCCTGGAATGTGAGCAAATATATCATGTCGATTGCTCAACCGTACTTTGGCTATCTTACGTGGAGCTGAATTAGGTTTTTTCGGTGTTCTCGTTGAAAGACGCGGGCATACTCCTTGCTTCTGGGGACATTGATCCGAAGCTCGAGTACGGTCCGTGCGCCGTTTTTCTTCTCTACCATAACGAATCAATTGATTAAATGTAGGCATCGTTCTTTCCTTTGTCCTTCCCCCCGATTTTTGCCCTATCACTAGTGATTACTCCCGATCCGAAGCACCCCTTTTCCATTCATAAAGAAATCCAATCGTCAAAATAAATAAAAAGGCCATCATGGACCAAAATCCAAACAGATCAATCTTGTTGGGAGGTACTGCCCAAGGAAAGAAAAAGGTTACTTCCGGATCAAGGATAATAAATAAAATGGAAACAAGATAAAATCGTATATCGAAACGACTTCTGGCATCACCGGAAGGATCGAAACCACATTCGTAGGCCGACAATTTATCTGGATAGGTCGAACTATTGGAAGCAAATGGAAAAGGAACACCGAGTGGGATCAAAGAAACTAGCGGACTGATCACTAAATAGATAGAAATAGGTGCAAATTCTGACATCACCACAGCTCACTTGGTTCTCTCGCTCCTTGCTCGCAGAGCGGCATACCGAAAAAAGAAAGTGGGGGGGGACGGAGGAACCCCCCAAAAAAAGAACTGTACGTGAGAGTTTCCCTTCATACGGCTCGAATCATTCTCAGATGCCTCTCCTCTAGGGCTGGAGGTTACTTTAGATACTTTTGCGGTTAAGGTTATTGTACATGTCGACGACGGAACGAAGAACGAAACTTTACGACAGCTTTTTCGTACACGTTCACTTGCATCACATACACAAGTGCTCTCT
>JAOSBM010000201.1:89551-95626 GCA_027568955.1 Erythroxylum tenue | reverse complement strand
GACTCTTTGGCAATTAACATTTTTTTACACTTTTTTATTAATTTAGATAATAAAAATAAAAATACAGAAACTACTAGGAATGCAATACAGAAGTATACAGCTTTGCCCAAGAAGAATTGACTTCCTTCTGTAAGACAATCCAAAGGAATTAGGATGGGTGAGCATTCAACGAACAAGAAATCCAAAAACATGGGAATGATTGATATGATAGATAGGGAGAAATTCAAATGAGAAATAAGCTGTGCTATGGCTTTTACCGGCACAACTATAAGCCGACGCCTAGTTACATGTACCTGTAACCCGTCCATCAGCCCCAGGTGAACACACACAAAAAAAGTTAGCCCCAGAAATAACAACCCTATGATTCGTTGGCCAATCCAACGAAAAACTATCGCTATCGGGTTAATACTCATGTAGAAAGGAAGACCGAGTAGGATCAAAGAAACTAGCGAACTGATCACAAACGAGATACAAATCGGTGCAAATTCTGACATTTCCACAAAAAAACTCACTTACTTCTTTCGCTCCTTGCTCGCGGAGCGGCATACCGAAAAAAGAAAGCACTGGGAGTTGGTTGTTTTCCAACGGAAAGCATGGGAAAAAGTTCACCGACTTACTTACGGAATCTCCCATTTTTTACAAGAAAACTTCGTTCGACTTGCATATAGCTAGGGTAAACCCTTACTATAGATTGGTACCGGCAGTGGTAGAACCAGACGTACTACTTCGCGAATTTATAAGCAATTTAGAGTTTGATGAACAGATCAATCACTCCTAAATGCAGCAGTGATCAACTATACGATAGCACCAAAGGAAACTTCTTCATGGCAATTCTTGGTCCCAGCTAAACAAGAGAAAGAGCATCTATCCTAGCTGTGGTAATGCCGATTCCAAGACCTGGCTTTAAGAAAGCAGAAAGGCGGATGATCATTATCATACGATGATAGCATCTGATTAGCACTAATCACTTACCCTGCTCTTAGCATCTGTCTAGGGCGACTTTCAAAACTGCGGATTCTGTAATAAGACCCTCTTCATGGGGCATTCACGGGTAACTTTCAATGAAAGCCGAATACGTGCCTTCACCTCAACGAAGGGAGTAAACCACCTTGGGCATTAGCAATAGCAGCAGTACAGGAAGCATCCAATCCAATTGACACAGATGTGGCACAAACTTTCTGATCCGCTCTAATGTGCTCCCTCTATCTCCGCACTATAGGACAGGAAGGGGCTATTGCGCTTCTTAGGTGCTTTAACTTGATTTAAGGGCTTGATTCTCTTAAAGTGATGGATCACCTTATTTATCTCCCATCCCAGGTCTAATGGATCTCCCTCTGCCTGCGCTAGAACTTGATATCAGGCTTTTTTTCAGCTCTGATAGTAAGGGCGCTTTCGGTTGCTGCCCAGTACTGCTTAGTCGCTGTGACAGTTTAAGCGTAGGCTCTGTCCGGAGAGAAAAGCACTTTCTCTTTATATCCCCGCCATACAATAAAATAAAGAAAGGATTGACTTACTCGCGCTTAGATTGATTACTGCACTTTATTCTCCTTTCATCGCTTCTCCCCCCGTGCTGCAGTCCCTTTAGTCGACCATATAAGAGTTATCAAAGACTATCCCCGGCTTCTATCGGATATGCAATTATATGCCCTGACTGTGCCCCTTCCTCTCCCCTGTGGTAGTCGAAGTCGACTTCTCTCTCTATCTCATCTCTGCTCTTTAAAGAAGAGGTATAAACCAGAAACCAGCGCACTCACTGACATAAAAAAACCTGCTCTCAAGAAAGGATCTTCAAGAGGTCTACCTTCGAATAAGCAATCACAAACGGTCATAGGCTCAGCCCTAGTTCTTAAGGCAAAGTCTCACATTAAAGACAAAACTCAAGCGAGAAATGAGGCAGAAAGAAATAACCCAGACGAAGGAGCTTCGTCAGATGAAGACGGTGCTAGCGAAGTTAATTAACTAAAATCGGTCTTTTCTGACGAGAATGGGTTGTGAATAGCATGGATGAACCTATCTTCAGGAATGAAAGCTATGGAGTACGGATCACATTCTATAAATATCCTCCGCCCTGAATGAGGGTGCTTGCAGGTTTGAACCCCTTCCGGCTGAGAGGAAATCTTCACTTCAAGCCGCTTTCAAAACAAAATAGGTTCATGAGCGTGACGGCATCGTGAGAGGAGTCATAGGTAGACCTGATTGAGAGTATTGACCCCTGATTTCTTCATAAGATAAAGGATGCTTGCAGAGAGTCTTTTCAGATATGGGATTTGTCACGGTTTCTAGTATGCGTTACCTGAAAGGAACTTGGTCTAACTGGGACAATCTACCTTTGGGTGTGGATCCCTACAAGGGAGAACCATTTCACCTTCGAGTTGCTCTCCAGACTCAATGAGGTCTATCAGATGGGATTGAATCTCACTGAACTGATAGTAGAATTGAGGAGAGAACTCGAACTCAGAGCAACAGAACTCGTCAACCCTGAATATATATGCCTGAAAGCGAGAGAGTGAAAAGGTGTTCAGTGTACCCATAGAATAGAAAGGTACAATAATTGAAAGGAACTGTCTTTCTTCAGCACTTTGATTTTAGATCTTGTACTAAGCACTGAACACTAAGCCAATCTCGATAAAGTGAAGTACAGGCAAGGCAATTTACTCGATCAAGAAGGTATGGAACTTCTCGACGCACCTCTATCAATTCCTTCTTTGCCCCATCTCTCTTCTCTTATGAAATGGATCGTTACCGTCGAAAAGAGAACAAGCCCTTTCTTATATATGCAATTTTGTCTGTCACAAGAAGCAGGATGCTACTGCTTGCGGGTATGAATCCCATCTCGAAAGAGAAAGATCCTGTTAAATACGCACCCTTGCCAGCGTAGAGGTGAAGTTCCTATTGAGGAGATCTAGGAGTCGTTTTAAAAGATATATCCGATGTCGATTCAAAAGTCATTTCCCATAATTTATAGAAGAAAGGACCGAAGAGAGATCCCCAAAAAGATCGAACGGAGGGAGAAACTATTTGAGAGGACCTAGGAGCATCCTCCCCCAACAAAATAGGACAGACCGAAGAGTAGGATAGTCTTAAATATGATAATCCAAAAGGGAAAGGAGTGTGGGAGGACGGAGCTTAGCGATTAGAGAAGCGAAGCAGGCTTACTGATAGAAAGCGAAAGAAAGAAGGATTACGTCCGAGACGGATTAGGGTTAAAGGCAAGGCAATTCGCCAACCAAGAACATAGGGAAACCAGGAAAAAGATACCCCGCTTCAAGTAAAATAATCAGTCCCACTGCTGTTATTCCCTAAGCGTTTATTCCGCTAGTCTGTCCCTTAGGGAAACAGGAACTTCATTCATATCATCTTGTTTTACCGAAGTCCGCTTTGCTCTATCTGAGGCTAGGCTCCTAATCCCCAACAACTTGAATAGGGCTTTGGTCTTGTAGCAACCCGAATTGTCTCTTAGCTTTGACTTAATAGATGCTCTCACTTATCTTGCTGTTGAGAATGGGATGCTAATATTTTACACCGAATCCTCTCTTTTCAGGAAGCTAGTGAGCTAGTCTTTACCGAAGAGATCTATGCTGCTATTTCAGCTGGTAAGAAGGAGAACTTTCTTGATGTTTCGAAATTACCTTAACTTAACAAACAAGGAAGGGACTTGAAGATCCCTCAAATACTAAAAAAAAGGACCTTCTCACTTCCAATTCCAAATAGCAAACTCTTTATTTTTCTACTTGCTGCTCTGCTGATGGATAATCATACCTGAGAACCGCTCTTTCATCTAAGGATGCCTAATTATTTGCTTACCTACCTGTAATTTTATCTTGAAAGCAAGGAAGAATATCGGGGTGAATCATGCAGATGTGGTTTATGAGCGGGGATCCTACTTGTGTTTGTTTCCCACTTCCAGATGGGATAGGAAGAAAAGCCAGTCGTACACTAAGGCTTATCTATCGGTTTATCTTTATGTTGTACAGAAGTCTATTCTATATATGCCTATTCTGGATCATTCGAAAGGAAAAGGGCGGCTACTCAGTTAACAGGATTGGATGATTAGGGTTCGGTACTGAACGAGTGGGCCCTTTTTTATGTTGTCAAAGCGCAGATGAACCGAATTTCACTGGGTGACCGGGGAAGTCAGAATCGAGACTTTAAGAGTAAGACGTGACCTTAAATCCCAAGTACAAGTATAGGAGCGGGCAGCCAATCAAGGTGCTTCCACACGCCCCGTTTTCTTATAGGAAAGTCTTACAGTCCTTTTTTGTCTTACTGAAGCCTCCCAACCCCTTTTGAATCGATCACGCACACACGTTGTGAACAAGGAATTTTCTTTCTCTAGCCCGCGCAGGGAGGTTACCTTCAAATATCTCTAAACCTTCCATTATCTATTTTCCTATGTAATTTCATCCGGGAAACGACCTGGCTCTACTTCAGACTTTCCATCTGAGCGTACAAATAGGTTTTGGTAAGTTTCCGAACAAGGATGACTCCCGTCAGCTGTAGATCTAGCCTCTAGACAGGCATTCCAGTCCATATAGAGAGTATCTTCTTCCTAGGCGACAGGTATTCCCGTCTTACTTCTACTAAGGTAATTCTTCCCCGCTTTCTTACTTTTAGGATGAAGAGATTAAGCTATCTCCTTCTTTTTTCTTTTTCTTAGTCTGAGAATATTAGCAGAATTCTCTCGTTTTCTGGAGGATCTATCAGCATTCCTGCCGGGATGCTGCCTCGGCCGCTCTTTTTTCAACTATCTCATTCCGGTATGGGAATTTATCACATTGAAGAGTTCTTGATGATAGGGCTTCCTAAGAGCAGATTGAAGGAGGGCGCTTTCTATGTCAATGAATGGACTTGAAAAGGTTTAAGCACAGGTCCTACCCGCATGTCAATGAAGGTCGGTCCTTCTCTCGAGTCTTGTAATAAGCCCGGAGGAAGTTGCTCTGATCTAAGCCGCATTTCTCTGCGGTCCTTAGGAGAGAAAGATTCAATCCCGCAACCGAGCACAAAGTTACCTCCTTCCTCTATCTAGTTAGTTATGTAGAAGGCAAGATGTGCGGATGGCCTCTATGCGGAGCATCCTTTTCGGTAAAGGTGATGGGTTGAGGTGCGGACGGGGATGAAAGTAACAGTAGTTTGCCCGGCCGGGTAAACTTCGGAGTGGAAGGTCCCGAGTGGGCGAGGTCCCCGAAGAGAGGGGCGTAGGCTTTTTTAAAAAATAAGAAGCTGCGTGTGAGTCCCATATAGAGCTCCTTCCTACTATATTCTAATATAATTAAGTGGCGACTTGGCCTTTTGTTTTGGGAGCGGAGCTTTTTAGTCATGGTGGAAGCTTTGCGATAGGGTTTCAAGATGAGAGCTGCTAACAACTAGAGGGCCACCTGCGCTAGATAACATGCTCGATAAGGCAGAGTGCATTGGCAGAATGATCCTTTCCTTCTTTATGACTGAACTCACGACGCGACTTCCCTCTACGAAAAACTCCGATCAAGGCAAGAAAGCAATGAGAATAAGAAGGAAAAAACCTTGGTACCAGATCTTTAAAAGAACCTGGCTTGGCTTCCCGGGCAGAAAACCACTAGTCTCCTTATTGATCGGTACACTGGCAATAAGACTGATTTCCCCGGCAAAGAAAGATATGAATATAACTGGCAGCTACTTCCAAAATGGACATTTTTATTTATTTATAAGATAGAGATCGAATTCCCGTCGGCCTTCTATAAAGTTAGAAAGTATAAAAGATAATGGCAGTTGCTTGATTATAGAAAGCATTGACCAAGCAGGCAATGAATCTAGCTTACCAACAATTGCTGGGGAATGGGAAGTTTAAGAGTGGAATGCTTATGCTTAGCTAACAGCAATCCAACCATGCCATGGTTCCATATTCCATGGTTGAAAGATGGGAACTTTCACTTCTAAAGTTAAGAAGGCATCGAAGAAAGAGGAATGCAATGCTAATTCAATTAGCTATAAGCTTAAAAATAGAATTCCGGAAAGAAGAAGGAACCTTAAAAGACTCCATAGCTTATAACCAGCTTTGAGTGAAGTTCCCATTCCTCCCTTTGCTTATGGATTGGTAAC
>JAOSBM010000201.1:79551-87051 GCA_027568955.1 Erythroxylum tenue | reverse complement strand
AATCTATGAGACTTGTACAAAGAATCAGTTTAGACCTTTTTGGCTTTTTAACAGTGTTCCGGTCATCAAGGAAGAACTCGAACAAGAGCTCAAAGGCATTCTCTGATTTTTGTTGGTTCATAGTCCATTCGGGTCTTGTTACTTTATGTTTTGGATAAAAAAAAACCTCGATCAAGTTCTAACTAGAAATATCTTAAGAGAAGAAAAACAAGAAATCGTTTTTTTTCGAGGAAAAATCCTTCTCCGCCGTTACGAAGTTATTCTGCTCTCGTCTTCGAACAGGAAGGCTAGAGTAGGGGGGGGGATTGAGTCTCGTTCCCATAGTTGCCCCCCAGAAAGTGGGTTTAGGAATTGTCCAAAAAAGCGCCCTGAAGAGCAGTGGCTCAGTTTCGGCGCACCAACGGAGAGATAGACTCAATGTATCAAAGCTCAATCGAAAAAAAGAGCAAGAAATTCGATCCTGACCTCCTGGGACTCCTCGGCACAGGGATGACGGGCCTTCATCTACAGGACATCGAGTGCGCGGGCGCAGCTTTCGACAAAACAACTTGATTTATTCTCGAAGTTATGGCGGAATGCAGCAAATCCCCGGCCGTGCTGGTTCTTCCCTCCACACGTTCTCAAACCGATCGATAAAGTGAAGTGCCGGAGGATTTTTCGGAATTTATCTGAATCAAAAGATTGAAATGACTGTTCAAAATTTCATCTATACCTTTGAGATTCAAAAAAAATGGATTTTCTTATGTTATTATTATTAGCGTTGATAGCTTGATTCTTTAAAGCTTATGCCGTAGAAGATCAGGCTATTGGCCTTTTATCCGCATCTTCTCGACCAAGACCGGGAAGGGCTTCGTTTTGTTTGGGATGAACTTGAAAGGACTCGACCCACCCTCGTAGAGTGGCATTTATATATATAAGACTCGAGTCTCTCAGTGGAACTAAAAAAAGGTAGTTTACTTACTTAGTGCTTGCGCTAAGGAGTTTGAGCTCTTTTTTTTTTGCTTACTTTTAGCCACGTGGGGCGGCTATCCGCATGTGCCCAAAGTGACGTCTTGGTAATAGGTATACTCGAGATAAAAGTTTGGAATTCGACCTCTCCTTATACGCGGGGTCATGGACTCCTTTTTTGTTTACCTTTTTCTCCATTCCATTTTTTATTGAGCTTGGTGTGGAATCATCATCATTACACATGAATGATTAGTCTGGCTGCTGGTCTAGCGATCCTTCCTAGCCGCCAACTAGAGTGCAGCCTGCCTGCTGAAGGCCGTAACGTAAGTAACTCAGTGCTCCATACGGGGGAAATGAAAGCATCATTCGTTCGGATCCTCCCACATGTTCAATCTTTTTTTAGCGGTTTCCCCAGAGATCTTTATTATTAATGCAACCTCCATTTTGCTCATTCATGGAGTTGTATTTAGTACCTCTAAGAAATATGATTATCCGCCGTTAGTCAGAAATGTGGGTTGGCTTGGATTACTTAGTGTTGCGCGCCTAGGAGGGCAGCGCGCTTTGGGATGCGGAGGAGCTATTATCGCCCAGCCCCCTAACCTAATGCGGCACCGGGTTTGGACCGGAGGGAACCGTAGCCTGGGGGACGTCTGATCCTTTTGCCGCCGCAAGGCTGGCTAATCGTACGCAGCAGGCTCGAAGACCCCTGGTCCTATCGAACCAGATATTGTATAACCTGGTTCTGGAAGGCACATGAGTTCGAACGCTATGTAAAATGTGCAACCGACACTACGTAGGTACTTGTGCAGGTGAGGCGTCGGTCGGTCCTAGAAACGGCGGCAGCGGCGCGAGGAGTTAACGACCGGGCGTGCTGCAACCTAGGGATCACCAGGCAGCTCTTTCGCTCTATAGGGATCGGGAGGGCATAGCACAATTCTTCTTGGAGGGGGGTTGGTTTGCCCGGGTGACTGATCCTGCCATAATGTACTCCTACCTATTATAGCATCGGCAACCGAAGTCGAGCATACATACGACGATCTTCATGCGTGAATAGCTGGGAGGAAATCAAGGGCGGTAGATGATAATGAAAAAGGGATTAGCGTCTGGACGGGCGGGCCAAATAGAGCTTACCTCCGGCGCGTATTAGCTTAGCTGCGCTTAATAGGCCGGTTTGGCTTCCTCTCTGGCGGCCACTTTCCTTACCTTACCCACGCTACACTCCCACTCCAAGCTACGCCTGCTGAGCAAGATGCATTGCGATTTCCTCTTCTGTAGACGCACCGGAATATGATCCGGGACGGGAAGAGAAACACTTTTTTCTTCGTTCTCTAGTAAAGCCAAAGACGCCCCAAGACAAGGCCGTTAAGGCTGTTAGGAAGGAGACATGCTCAATATCACCTGTCTGGATCGGGGCTGGGATAGTGGCGCCCATTCCTAACCAGTTCCGAAAAGGTTCGCTCATATTGGAGGGAGCATCCCCGCTTAGTGATCGGTACGTTAGTTCACGCAAATCCGAATCAGTTATCAAGGACGAGCCACATGCAGGGAAACTTGCACGTGTGGTTCTGGCCGGGCTTTCCTGAGGTATCTAATAACCTTGCTTCTGCTCGCCGCTGGCGCACCTCTCCTAACTATTGCCCATTTATTCTGGAATAATCTTTTTAGGAGGGACAATTTTACATATTTCTGCCAAATCCTTCTATTATTAAGTACGGCTGGTACCATTTCGATGTGTTTCGATTCTTCCGAACAAGAGAGGTTTGATGCTTTTGAATTCATTGTATTAATTCTACTTCCTACTCGCAGTATGCTCTTTATGATCTCGGCTTATGATTCAATTGCCATGTATTTAGCTATTGAGCCTCAAAGTTTATGTTTTTATGTGATCGCAGCATCAAAAAGAAAGTCTGAATTTTCCACGGAAGCCGGCTCGAAATATTTAATCTTAGGTGCATTTCCCTCTGGAATATTATTGTTTGGGTACGACCGGGCAACTACCGATATCCATTAATATCTTTTCTTAAAAAGTTGTTGTTTAATATGTATATCGTAAACTCTCGGATCGGGTATTACAACTATGTGAAACTTGCAGACCTCATTGATTGTGATATTGATCTTACGGGAGGAACGAAATCAAAGAATATATAGACGTGTAGAGACCCTCTATGTAGTTGTCTATCTAGTTCTAGGGAGATCGATCTACATCTTTCCCCATAGCCCTGGGGCTGTGTCTCGATCTCCTACGTGCGAAAGATGAGGGACTAGAGTTCCTATGGAGATTCCCCTTGGTCTAATTCCACGCGCTTTATGACGAAAAGGGAGTTGGCGTGGCGTAAAGTGAAGATTGCGGGAAGTAGAGCAAAATTCCCTTCTGGGGTATTCCGAAGGTGTAACCTAGGCAACGAAAAGGGGGCACGATACTTCAACTAGAGGAACGACCTGTTGGTTCACCAAACCCCGACCCAGCGTCACACGTTTTCCAGGTCCGAAGGACGCCCCACTACCGACTCCTCCCGGAATTGCGTTATCGGAGCCGAGCCAGGAATGGCCGTTAGTGGACACCCACCACTTTTCACCGGTTAGAGAGGCCCTCTTTAATACATTAAGAAAAGATGTTCACAGGGGCCAGAAAGACTCGGTCATAGGAACTTAGACCACCTACGCGCTGGTAAACGAAAACCACCTCGACCAGATCAGAGTAAACAACAATGTCGAATCAGGCCGCCCCTTGCCTTGAAATCATTCACACGCGGCCACCAGCTTTCCCAAAATAAGGGGGGATCCGCTGCTTACTGCTAACAAAAGCATTCGACCGATACAACTAATCAAGTCGTCCGCCTATCTTTCTGATCTCCTTTCCTTCTATTCATCAGATTTTTGGCTTTGACCAATTCAAAGTTCAAAATGGGGTTTTTGATATTGGCTAAAAAAGGGGGAGAGAAGATAGGTTTGGGGTACGCTCACTTCTGCATTAGGTTATCGAAATTTTCAATCGCTCTTTTTGGGAGGAATAGTGCGTGAATGGCGGTTCTCAGACGAGGGAATCATCTCTCTCTAAATCAAAATAGGCTAGAATGCTTCTATCGATAGAACTTTCACGTCTGCGCATAGAATTTGATTTTTCTTTCTATTCCGTTCTTACCATATCATGGGCAGTTGGATCGGAATCCGTGTGATGGTTCGAGAGTGGTTTTCAATATTATTTGCATCCATCTTTGGCCTTGTGTAAGAAAGTCCCGCGGGACTGAGTTAGTGGTCGAGTCGCTTTTGGAAATTGACACCCGTCGCATTAGTTTAAATTCATATGTTACCATTCATAGTGAAGTAGCCCTCTTTTTGATGTCTGAGTGCCTTATTCTATCTATCAAAGTCCTTCTTTGTCTATAGCTCGGGTCAGTCTCCCATGGTCCGCTTTGATTTTCTCGAACAGTGCCGGTCTGCATCAGGGACTCTCGAGCGAGCCTTGCAACGTTCCCAGGCGGGACTGCTCCTTTCCTTGAGCTCCCTATTTAGTTCCTCCCAGGCGTTGATCTCGCAACGGCCCTCCAGCACGTCCTCATCTCGCGTCCGTCACCACAGCTTCACATCCTAGTGCAAAGGTGCCCAGCTAAAGCCAAAGGGCTGATTCAATATCACCGGAGTCGTGAACAGAGAAAGCCTCGTCTACCGCTCCTCGGGGCAACACCAAGGCAAGTCCACTCTCAGCATAAGCTTGGGATCTTTCTTTCCTAAAATCAAGCATTTCCCTTGAAGCCAGGTCTTGATTCTTCTTCTCTTCTTTAAAGCCTGGAGCTGGACTGATTATTCTTCCTGACTCAATTCACAGTTTAATCACACTAAGCCAGAACCCAACCAGGGTGAGAGAGAGGAGAGTAGGGATCTGATTCTTTATAATTTAGAATAATAATACGTACGAGACTACCAAAGCCAATTCAACTTCATTCCCCGAAACAGCCGCAAAAGCCACTGGAGCAGGTTATAGAACTGGTACTAGTAACTGTTTCAGGTCTATTTCCGTACGTAGGAGTAGCTGCTGCTGCAGAGGCGGATTGTTGCCTGCGGAGATCAGCTTGCTTCTTCTTGGCATAGTCCTTGAACATATGGCCCCAAGCATGACAATAGCGGCACCCAATATCATACATGACGGCTAGAAGAATCACGAGAAGCAAAGGATCCAGAGGTAGAAGACCTGGAGCCAAAAGCAGCAAGCACAGTAGCTGGCTCAGCAGAACGGGAGGAGCCCAGGACGAGACAAATAGGATTATTCAGGATCACATACAGAAGTGCAGCCCTTTGGGAACCAGAAGTGGACACAACGATTCGAATAGGGGATGTTTGTTTTGAATTCGAACATAGACCCTTGGTCTCGTACAGAACAGAACCGCTTTCCCAAACCTTTCAAAAATGGAAGCGTAGCAGACGTTACAGCAACAAATCTTTATTTCCGGGCTGTTGAACCGAGCTAACTTTCTATCCCCTTCCCACCTTTTTTGGCATTCAGCCCCTATCGCTAAATCAATGATCTAAGGGAGGAATCAAGAAGCTATCTTTGTTTGTTCTTCTCGGAACTGCTGGAAGACTGGGAAAAATCCCCCTCTCTTTCAAATTCGACTGTTCCGGCTACTACCTCAGAAAGGATATCCGGTTATGCCTCATCATCAGAGTGGGGACCTCCTTCGTTGGCTGAATGTTAGGAGTCTTAGACAGCCCATCGCCGTTGCCCAAATGGCCTGTTCATTCTGTGGTCGAGAGGCCGAACTCTTATTAGAGCTAGAGAGTTTATTTGTTGCTCTTTGGATTTGAGATATCCACCCTGAGGGCACCAGTTGCTAGAGTTGTTCTTTAGTTAAGAGTTGCTGAGTTATTTCAGCCCGAGGAATGCTATGAATCGGCTTTTTTCTAGCCGGGATATCATATCCTCTCTCCTCTTTAGGGGCTGGGGAGCCCCTACACGAGTAGGAGAGCGGGTTAGCGGGAGTTCTGAGTTAGAGTAGTTCAAGCTGTGTGACTAGCTAGCCTAAGGAACCCAAAGACTTCCTTCATCTTCTCTCTTAGTTAGGAGCTAGAAGGCAGAAGCTAGTAGCCCTAGTCTCTCTCACCTAGGAGTCCCGTCCCAGCCATTCCTCTTATTTGAATATCCTCCCTTGGCTTGGGGGACTCTTTCAATTGCTGTAAGACCGCTTCTCTTATTCAGGGCCTGACCCTTTCTTTGAATAACTCTATTTTAGTTGCTCTCTTCACTCCGGAGCTCTTGGGACTAAGTCAATTACAGACTACCCCGCTGAAAAAGGTGAGCAGCTTCAGTTAGAACCCGAGTGGAACGGTTGTTGGTGCTATATTTCATATCCTCCACCTGTTGGTGAGTTACCTCTTCCCTTTCGGAATCAAGCAATAGTAGGATTTCAGTCCCGGATCTTGAGTACTAGTTGGGATTTTCTCCATCAATGGCAGAAGGGGCGGGTAAAGCGGAGCAAGTCTTGTCTCGATAAAGTGGGCTTGGTTTGACCATTTCATAGGTTCGACTCCTTCAACCTTGAAGATGTCTGTCTTTTCAGATAGAGATAGGATCGGCCAAGTAGAAAAGGCAACCGGTTCTGATTTGATTTTCGCAGAAGGAACAGATTCAAACGTGGCCAAGAAAGCTATTTCATCCGATCGAGCAAGCCAGATTTCGGTATGCGCCAAAGACCCCAATTGTATCGGAAAGGCGGCAAATTCTTTCTTTCAGAGATCAGCTTCATCTGCGAACAGGTATTGTGCATAGAAAGTAGCCGTCCTTGGTTTGTGCCAGAGGTTGAGTTTGATTCAAAACTAGAAAAAGTGTCCAAATGCGAGTCGATTGAGAGATCAAAAGTGAATTGTCACAGAGAGACTGATGGGACAAGAATTTGAGCGGGAGTAGGGGCTTGCTCTGAGTTCAGATTGGAGCAATCGTCTCTCGAGCCTAATGCCATTTAGCCAATCCAGCTAAAAGAAGGAATGAATCTATTTGTACGAAGTCAGCGGCTCAGAAGATAGATAGCATTTCGATCCTAATGCTTGAAGAAGAAAGGAACCTTCCACTTTGTTATACGAAAGATATGGGCGATCCCCTCTTTCCTACACGCGGCTAATCAAGTCTTTTGCTCGATAGCGTCGAAAGTACGAGTTCACGTTAAACAGATCCACCCACCAACCACGAGATGCGAAAGAAAGGCCGAGCTAGCTGGCATAAACAACACTTTTCCAATTATGATACGAAAGATTGATCCAGGACAAATCCAGATTTAGGCTTTGCTGTCGAACGATAACTAGCCCCGGCCAGATAGAGATCCCTCGCATAGCTATCTCTGGCCAACCAAGCCAGGATCAGGATATCACCCTGATTTATCATATTCTCAATCCAATCCATTTCGGAATTTATGATAAAAAAAGAAAAAAGGAAGTGAGTTAGACAAAAAAAGAAGTAACTTGGACAAAAAGAAAGGAAGTGACTTAGACAAATCTTTTTTGTCGATAACCTCAGACCAATCAATCGAATATTGATTAATACGTAATCGATCGAACACTACT
>JAOSBM010000201.1:27023-57378 GCA_027568955.1 Erythroxylum tenue | reverse complement strand
CATGTTATCCCATTTTAAAATTGGTTTATTCTGCAGTAGCAAATGCTAGTCATAATATGAATTTCAACGAAGCCGATTTAGTCATTAGTAAAGCCGAAGTTAACGAAGGGACTACGGTCAAAAAACGAAAACCTCGGGCTCGCGGACGGGGTTATCTCATAAAAAGACCGACTTGCCATATAACTATTGTATTAATAAATCTATCATTATATGAATTCTATTCAGACTATGAAGAATATAACATAGGAAAAATCGGGGTGGAAAAAAAAAAAGAAGTCCACAGCTATGGCATTTGATGATATGTATAGTAGTGGAGGATTATGGGACAAAAAACAAATCCACTTGGTTTCAGACTTGGTACAACCCAGGATTATCATTCTCGTTGGTTTGCACAATCAAAAAATGATTTTGACGGACTACAAGAAGATCAAAAAATAAGAAAATGTATCCAAAATTATGTACAACAAAATATGAAAATATCTTCCGGTCTTGAGGGAATTGCATATATAGAGATTCAAAAACGAATCGATATTCAGATCATAATATATATGGGATTCCCAAAATTTTTCCTAGAAGGTAGATCTAAAAGAATCGAAGAATTACAGATGAATATAAAAAAAGAACTTAATTGTATGAATTATGTGAACCGAAAACTCAACATTGCTATTACAAGAATTGCAAACCCTTACGGGAACCCCAATATTCTTGCAGAATTGTTAGCTGGACAATTAAAGAATAGAGTTTTCATTTCGCAAAGCAATAAAAAAGGCTATTGAATTAACTGAACAGGCTGATACAAAAGGAATTCAAGTACAAATTGCGGGACGTCTTGACGGAAAAGAAATTGCACGCGTTGAATGGATTAGAGAAGGGAGGGTTCCTCTACAAACCATTCGAGCTACAATTGGTTAGTGTTCCTATCCAGTTAGGACTGTCTATGGAGCATAAAAATTTGGATATTTGTAGACAAAAATTAGCAGTTCGCCTTCCTCCAGGTCCCAAATAACTTTATTTTTTCCCATGAACTATTTGTGTCAATGGATTCGTGCGATCCAAAACTTGAGATAATGGGTGTAATCCGAAAAAAGATTCATAAGTGCTTGTTAAGGGAGTTGAAGTTACCAAATTTGGAGGGGTCGGTATCAATTTATGCCTAATTGCTCCACATATAGTTCCTCTAACCACATTTTCTAAACGAATCAGAGCCAGCCCAAATTGATCTTGTAATAGCTCCGCTACAGAACGAATACGTTTATTTTTTAAATGATTCATATCGTCAAGTGTACCCATTCCAAATTTCATTCCAATCAACTGCTCCGCAGTTGCCAATATATCTCGTGGTAACAAAAAAGTATTGGTATGAGGTATATCAAGATTTAGTCTCCGGTTCATATTTAGTCGACCAATCTTTCCTAATTCACATTTTTGTTGAAAGAATTTATTTTGTAATTCCTTACATAAGGATTCAGAAAATACTGGATCCCCGCCTACACAAGTAAATTGTTGATAAAACTCTACATCTAATCATACTGTCATTAATGAGTTTTGGGATAATTTATACAGGGAAATAGAAGATAAAAGCAGAGATAAAGAAGATACAGCAAGGTATAATAAACAGGTTATGATATTATTGAATGAGTACAAGAGGGATAAAGAGATCATTAATAATACTATTGACATATCGGATAAAGAATTACTTGAGTTACAGAAGAGGATTGAAGATATAACTAGTAAATTCGATGAATATAGTATATTTAATGAGACTCCAAACTTAATCAAACTATTGATAGGAAAGGATCTTATAAGCGCTAAATCCTATTTATATAAATACCTACCTCAACATCTTTATAATAGTACTATAGATCAGTTCGGTCAATATACGCTGGAGGCTATCATTATATATGTCCTAGGGTTGTTGTACAACTGTATTCAAGAGTCCTCGGTTGTGAGGGTATCTACATTGTTGGACAAGTTAGATAGCACAGTTCGAACACAGGCTAATATAATCAAAAATAAAAACATGGTTAGTAGTACAGCAACAAGTAGTCGAGTTGATATCAAACAGAAAAAAGGTAAAAAATATGAAATAGGTAAAGGATTGCTCGAGTTCATGATTGAAAGAAAGTTGATCCATATTGAGACACTTTCAGCAGACGATAAGAAAGCAGTAGTTAAAGAGAAAGGAAAGGGTTATTTAGAATCCAATTTATTCGCTGTATGTGATTTTGACTTAAGTCTTATCCCGTTGAAACTCAATCTTCCAATGGTTTGCAAGCCATTAAATTGGGAACACATATCGGAAAATAATTTTCTTTTTGACTTTGAGATAAGGAAGCCTTTTGTGTTATCGGATATGGTAGGCGGTTACTTAAGCGGTCCTACCTTAGATATATATAATAGTTTTAGTCTTAAATCATCCTTAGATATAAATAATAGGTTTAGTCTTATATCATCCCGTAACCTAAGCAATTTCTATATAGAATTAGAAGATGATAGGTATAAGGAAATGTGCAACATATTGAATGGGCTTCAGAAACAAGGATTTCAGATAAATAAAAAAATATTGGAGTTCATTAAGAATAATCGTGCTACTTTAGAAAAAGTAGGTCTTCTTATGCCTGGAATACTAGCACACATGAAATCTGAAAGAAGCCTACGATCTTATGAGGAAATCTTATTACCTGAATAAGGATATAAAGAAAGTTTGTAGCCTTAGTGTTCTCTTAAAGGAATTAGCTAATAGGGTGCAGACAGCTAGGTATGAAGATTTCATAATCAGGCTAGCGTCCGCATACGAGGATTATGTCTTTTATCTGCCTGCCTTTATGGACTTCCGTGGTAGAATCTACCGCAGTGGTATCTTGCATTTTCATGAGCGTGATTTAGCTAGAAGTTTAATAGTCTTTTCCAACAATCATCAAGAAGGAAGCAACCAGTCGGCAAAGGACATAGTAGCCTCTTCAGCTGCCTTTAAGTATAAGAAATTCTATCTTTATGATGATGCTCTTAAATGGTATAAGGAAAACCAGAGTTTGATCTATGCTTCTGATGAGAGTTTAATAAGCTTCGCTAAGGGTGCTAGTGATCCATTTCAGTTCATAGCCAAGGTCCTGTGTAACGATAGAGTTCAAGAATATAATAGGATACCAATAACTCAAGATGCTGCTGCCAGTGCTTATCAGATCATGAGTTATTTATTGCTTAACGAAGAAATGGCTAGGAGAACGACCCCACCCTGATGGGAAAATACAAGATTTATACATGTACTTGCTCCATGATTTTAAGGAATTTTTGCATCATCGAATAAATGATAAATTACAGATGGAAATCATTGAATCTAAGTTAGATAGAAAGCTCATCAAAAGTCTATTCATGCCATTGATCTATGGGAAGACATTGATCAGCATGGAAAATGATATTAGGCTAAAATATGGTGAATTACTTAGTCGAAAGGATAGCTATAACCTCGCAAAACTTAGCAATGAATTTTTGATCCATAAATAAAAAGACATAGTCAATTTTATGAAGTTGATTACCATCATTAGTTGGTTTTGTTCAGTAATGGATAGAGCTGTTGTCTATAGTATACCATATTTAACTACAAAACAGGATTATATGTCTTTCGTAAAATAAGAGATAATGGTTTATGAAAGGACTACCAAAAAGAGACGACGGGTTACTCTAAGTGTACCTACTATGAAGAGGGATAGGCGAAAGACTCAATCCTCATCATGCGCTAACTTTATTCATCAGAAGGATGCATACATAGCCATGAAAGTAGTAGAATCATTATTGAGTCAACGTGCACCTATATATACGGTACATGATAATTTTATAACTACTTCGCCTTACGTAAGAATAGTTCCTGATATATATACCAATGTATTTATTAATATGGGACATCCAATAAAAATCATCAATGATTTTATTAGGAAAAATCTGATTGACCCATCATCACCCTTATACTATCACATGCTTGAATATCCTATACCATCTGATGATCTTACAGATCTCATGAATTCACTTTTACCAGAATCTCTAAGTAAAGATATGGGATAAAAAGGTATCAGAGTTTGTTAAGTATTACAACAACTATGTATATGCTGTGTGCAGTAATCAAAATAGGAATAAAATAAATACACTATTTTAGAACATAAGTCATAATTACAGCGTACATTACTAATTAATACTAATGAATTACTGCCTTACGTAAGAAATGAAACGGACCTGCCTGTAGATATTCTACCTGGTAGGATATGATGTAGGATATGATATTCTAAGGGAGAGGGCCCTTTCCAACTTATTCATCAGGTTTTGGTTTATGATCCTTCTTACCATCCGTCTTAGCCTTCAACGCCTCCGCCTTAGCCTTCAACGCCTGAGCCTTGGTATTGTAGAGAGTAGGTTTGGTCTTTTGACCTTCCGTAGGGGACTGACTGACTTCTTCCTGTTTTGTACTTTTATCAGTAATAACTGGATTCTTAGCCTTTTCTTCATTTTTCCTCTCTTCATTTTTCCTCTCTAGTTCAAATATGTAAATAGTGGTTGCATCTTTACTCCCTAAGTCTATTACTTCTCTTGGTCGTGTGTCTATCCAGACATTATTTTCATCATAGACATTCTCTCTTTTCGTACTCTGTTGTAGTCCGAGGTTGATAAGCAATTCCTTTTTGACAATCTTGAGTTCTTTCCAATCTATTCTGAAGTTAGCTGAAGTTGAGATCTGCTCCATTAAAGATAGATCAGCTAATTGCCTTTGAAACCATTCTGATGTTACTAAATCTTTAGCAGGACCCTTGTGTTTAATAATATGTCTATCATCTTCTATGTCTAACATATAACTCTTAGGGGCTAAGAATATTCCTCTCTTGACTTGGCATTCGAGTTTAAACATACCCAATTCTTTGGAAGAAATGATATCGTCAGGAAGAGGACTTCCTAAAACTACAGAGTCAGTATCAGTGTAGTAACAGTCAGATCGGGAAATGTACGGGTACATATGAATCCGAGCACAAGCTGTTATAGCAGCTGACAATTGAACAGCCGACATCTTAGGAGCTTTCCATTCAGTGTCGTCAGTCATGCTATTATTATTGGTAATGTAATTGACAATATAGTAATGATCGGTAAGCTTCTCTGCTGATTGAAAATTATCCTTCTTCATCAATTCCTCATATTTCTTTTGATTGCAGATCTCTGTTACTGTACTTTCAGGATTTATACCAAATCTACCATAGAGAGAGTTCATTAGAATTTTATATAAATATGTCATAGCTTCATCACCTGATTTCTTGGATTCTAGTCTGCTTTCATAGAGGTGTGAGACAAAGCCTTTGAAAGGACTGTCCTTCTTCTCAAACAAATAACCCCTAAGAGGAAATTATATGATAACCTAAATTACGTGCAAACTTCAACTCTTCGCTATAAAAGACTCCAACGAATTTTCCTGTAGGAAAGACTAAAGTACCAGTTTTATTCTTATAAGGTAAGAATGGACGTGATATATTAGTAGGACATACTACATAGGCCTCAATAAATCCAAACAAGCTATCTAATTCGACGCTCTCCAAATTATTCTTCCAGACAGGTATACCACAAGGCATCGGATATTCTTTCATAATATAAGGATATAAAGAGTTCACATCATAATAGAAAAGATTCTCACCATAGGGCTTATAGACATCAGCATGACCGCCATAATAGCCACGCCTAATAAAGGTGTCTTGGTTCCTTGTAGGTAAATGAATATGAAAGGCCTCATCATCCAAATAATTCTGACGAAAGATTGTTAGGGAAAGCGATGACAATGTCATCACATTCTCGATATCAATATGATACTTTTCCCAATTAATCTCTTGGGCCTTCAACATCACACCACCTAAGAGAAGGATATCTTGTCGAAGATAGTTTATCAAATCCTCACTATGACCCTGAAGATTAGACACTTCCAATTCAGAATGTGGGATAGAACCTTTGGAACCTAATTCAGGACATAATGTCTTTCCCAATGCTTCAAGACTGCTAGGGAGCAATGTGCATGAATCTCTGAAACGTAATAAGAGCTTACCACCAATATAGACTTTCAACTCGTAAAGTTTATGATTCCTCATCAATGTTTGAATTCTATACGGATTACCACGATCAGCATAATACCTAAGAATGATAATTCCATCAAATCGGGCAAAATTATGGAAATAAACTGTTCGAAGACGAGGATTTTTATTTACATAGACTTCCAAATTAGATAGAAAATCAAATAACATTCTTTTACTCCTATCTTCAAAGTTAGGATTGAAAATGATTTGATTTTCACTGAAAAAGGTTTTGATCGAATATTCTGGTATGGAAGTAAGATCATCACCTGGATTCACCACTAAGTAACCAGCAGCATATGGTACATGAACACTATTGACTAGTATAGTCTCTATATCGGCTACAATGAAAGAACGACATTCAGTTCCCTTACCTTTGATTGCGTTTATTTTAGTGGGAATACGACTCTTTTTATACATCAGTGATTTAACATCCGGTAGTTCACAACTTCCAATTTCTGACTCCATAACATGGTGAATATGAGTAAGAATATCTGATGATATCTCATTAGGAAAGTCTATAAATTTAAGGGAATCCTTTTGTTCATAATAGATACGAATAAAGACACCTTTAATCACTGCATCCTGATATTGCTCACCATATAACTTCACTAGTTGCTCAATCATCTCATATATCTTCTTTTTTGGAAACACGATTACCAAAATGATCACACAATGGAATAGCCTTACCTAAAGTCAATGACAAATCACTGGATGAAGGTAATTGCATTGTATATGCAATAGTCAATTTCAAATACGCAGAATCAATATTGTAAGCATACTGCTCGAGTAATTGTATGAAAGCTAATGTTAAAACATCACAATCAATAGATCGAGGGTATGGGTATATAAAACCAATAGAAGCATAGATAGAACCAGGATAAAGATCTTTCCATCTAACAGAATCAATGCTACTTCTTAAACGTTCCCAATATCCATAAAAATCATAGGAGATAGATGAATAAAACCTATGAGGAATTATATCTTTTGTCCTCCATGCTGACGTAGTATAGTTCCATGCTGAATTCCATGCTGACGTAGTATAAGCCCGAGTAAAATTACACCTTAATTTCCTATTACACAAATACCTCAATTTCATATATGCTCCCTTATCATTTAGCCTTATTAATGGTCAGACAATCCCTTTTTGTTTTTTGTTTATCATGATAATATTTTATTTTTTTTTTTTTAACTAAGCCAATCTCGATAAAGTGAAGTACAGGCATGATGCGGTTGGGGTTTATTCCCCTAAAGGGTGGATCATTTTGGATGGGAATTTTTCCCTCTGGCAACGAGTTTCATTTTTCCAAAGATTGGAGTAGTTGTTACCGGCATACGTGTAGGAGCGAAAAAGCCGATAAGGGGACACCTTCTCTTAAGGTTACAAGACAAAGCATAGTAATAAGGATAATAAGTTGTTTCAGCATCGGAATCGACCTCTGAATTTATTTACCTAGTAGCGACACGAACAGTCCTTCCCTTATCGAGAGAAGTCGGGTTCCTTCTCTTCTCTCTACCCACCCATAGCTCGTTTCCAGGAAGTGCCCTACTCAGCAAACTCTAAAACCTTTCGCGGGGGGATAGCAAAGTACTTCGGGCCCTGAGCGCGAACGAACAGCTCCTTCATCTCTGAGGTTGATTTCTCAATCACTTTTTTAAAGCTAGGCCCTCCTCTCCCGTCCGGTCCACTGTATTCCTATTATCTTTCCCCCGAATCTATCTATCCTCCGCCCGGCTACAGAGCAAGATAGCTACCATCGCACTTTCGTGAGCGTATGAGTATGATCAAGCGATGGGATATAAAACTAGGTCGATTTTTGAGGGCTATGGATAGGGTTGGAAAATCATTTTCTTACATATTGAAGTTGCTTTCCTTCTCCCTTCTATACCAGACCTGAGTGTTAGACTAGGGCTAGAGTGACTCCCTGGAATTAGAAGAGTGTAACACTATATAGAGGACGTTGCCATACGCATAGGTTCTATCCAGTCTTTTCTTTCGCCAACCATTTCTTTAGTCTTTCCTCTTGGAATGGAGTCCCTTGTTACAGGGAGTGCTTAGGAGTCTGTGGAATGGCCCTATCAAGTACTCACTTAAAAAGGAAGAGAAGCACTGATTAGAACTGAAACTGCAACTTGATTGAAAAGCGTGCTGAAAACTAGATAGCTGACAGAAAGAAAGACATTTTTGACTTACAATGAAACTGGATCAAGAGTTGCCAAGAGAAAAACCGCTTGCAAAGGAACTGGAGGAACGTAGCCTGGGGTGGGGGCAAGGCTTGCTAATATTCCCTTTTTAGGGGCGGAATTACACTACTACCACGAGACTTGATAGAAGATGAGATGGGAATTCAGACTTTTTTAGATTTAGACTAGCCAGGGAAAGTGACTCGTCAAGCCGGGTTACAAAGCGAGTCAGTTAGGGCCGAAATCTTTTTAATAAGATCTTTCCTATTGGTAAAAGGCACTGGATCCCCCATTACTGGGAAGGGAACAAAACTATTACCACCTATGGATCATACCTATTTGCTCTATCGATAGAAAGTCTTGCTCGGCTGGGAACTAGCACTTTTCAGGAGCAGGGGAACTCCAATTGGAAGGCTTTTAAACCGGATTGATTTCATTTGTCCTTTGATAATACCTTCAAGTGAAAAGGACTGCTGGAGAGAATGTTACCAGGTCTAGTACTGGGACAAGGAGTTTGAACTTTCTCGCAATGAGAAGGAATTAAGGAAGCTGCAATGGATGGAAAAGAGCTCGAACTCGCTCCCAGGGAAGGGAGAGCCAAAGCAACTGCAGGGAAAAAAAAGACTCCTAAAGTAGAAAGATGCTATGAATATTCTTAAGAAAGGCAGGAAGTCACTCTCCCTAGGTTGAGTCTCACACTTACTCAGGTAATCCGAGCTCCCCATAAGGCTAGCCTGACAGACTGCCTTACCTTCTGGGCCCGTACCAATCAAAGTCTGTGTATTCACCTTACTAGAAGCTTACGTAAGATAAGGGCTATTTATGTGCAATGCTCGAGAAAAGCACAAAATCCCTAACCTGGAAAGGAAAGAGGAGATCGAAGTCAAAGGGAAGGAAAGCACCAAAGCGAAACACCCACTTCAAGGAAAGGCAAGTCAATCTCTCCCCTCGGGTCTCTCCCTTTAAAGACGTTACTGAGTCAACAAGACTTTGTGTTCTCTCCATCTCAGAAGGTCAGAAGGCCAGTTGATTCCCATTCCCTTGCTTGGGTGCGGGAGAATCAGATCATTGACAACCACCTTTTTGTTTTGGTTGAAAAGATATTTTAGCCTAGAGACAACCATTGAAATCGTGCAACTCGCTAAACCCCCTTTTCGTAGAAACCCGATTTCTTTCTTTAATTAAAAATAAAACTTGAAAATAGACTATTCACTCGTGGTGGACGAAGGGCTAGTAGAAGCCTATATGGAAGAACTCAAGGACTCAGCTCTTCTCTTGTCACGAATCCTGCTCTCGCCTAATCACTTGAGATGCTGGACTTAGCTTGAAGCATGGCTTGCCGTTTCGGGGCTCGATGCTACTCTTTGGAACATCGACTTTCAAGCATCTCGTAGTTGAGCGGTACTGCCATCAACAGTTCCAACATGAACAAGGACTGACTGCTGAACATGGATAGAACGAGAGTCGAACTCGCATGTCTCTCTTTTCCGGAAAGAAAGAAATCAACCTATCTTCCTTGACCATAAAGCATATCTTTTTACACCAATTACTGGAACATGGATCCCCTTCGACACAGGATGCTGCCTTCCATTCTTTCTTCGTTCTTTCTTTTGGGATGTTATTTGATCAGGAATGGGACTGAGAGAGCTAGAGCCCTGATTCCGTCTTCATTGACCGAGTAACTGGACAAAGAACAAAGGAACGGGACAAGGAGAAGCTTGATGCTAGTCTACTAAAAACGGAACCCATCAAGCGAACGAGTCGCTAAGGCTTCCACAGAACGAGGCTTATAGCAAAAGGAAAGACGATTATATCCAATCAAAACCTCGCAAAATATCTAATCAAGGGTCCATCCAGTTAGCCAATGGAGGAGTGGGAAACTCAAAAAGTCGTGGCAGGAAGCAGCACACCAGGAGGTGCAGGACGAACTCCTTCTTTTAAATATTCCAATCGAGCTGCCGAATCAGTACGGCAGGTTAAGTCCAGCAATTGGTAAACCAGCAAAATAGACACACCCACAAATCATGATTTTATTCAATCAATCTCATGTAGGAGAGCCTATACCAGAAAGTAAAATGTGATAATTCAGGCGAAAGAAAGGTCGATCTTTCTTTTATACCCGCCCGTGAACCCTTCTCTCTCTTTCTTTGTTGCACAAAACAGTTGCCTTTTCTTTTAAAAAGAGTTGTCCTCTGTCTGTATCAGTATCAGTCGTCTCTATGGCAATCTTTCTTTAAGCAGAAAGCGTGTTCAAGCTCTCTGATTAAGGTACTAGGGGCTCACTAAACTATCGAGAAATGGCTTTGGGCCTAGGATCTCTTGAAAGTGCTTTTGCTTTCCTTTTAACTAAGCCTTCTCGCTCTACTGGAAACTATCCTCTATCAGAAAGTCTCGTAATCAACTGGATTTTTTTTTACTTGATCAATCGGAAAGAAGAAGGCAGAGGTAAACTCCCCAACTCGATCAGTGGGTGCTCATTGGTCTTCTTGAAACTCCCCAACTGCCGCAGCTTTCGATTTTGGGAACCTCGAGCATCCAGTATATGACAAAAAGGAGTATTCCCTAATGGAGTAGTCAACTCATAGGAACAAGCATGTAAGCGAAGCAAGCAAAAGGGTCTTTCCATTTTTCTGTTTTCTTTGAGGAGAAAGAGAGGGAAGGAGCGGGCTCTTGTTAGCTTGGGCTCAGTTAGATTTACTTGAAGGAAAGGGAAGATATTACCGCTGAGCGACTCAGAAAGCTTTTTCAGGTCACAGGCGTAAAGACCAACCATGCTTAGGAGATTCTACGGAGGATACTATTACCTAGGTTGTGTTCGATCTCAATCAAACGAGACGCGCCCCGGGTGGGCTTTGTGATGTTTATCAGAAAAAAATATGGCGCGAGACACACAGAGATAATAAAATAATGTACCAGCATGCTTTCCGCCCTCCAAGTGAGGTTTTCTATGGGGCACTACGCGTCACGAGCTTGACTGATTGGTGCTTTTTTTCTACCGTGTCTTTTCTTTTTTTTTAGGGCTATCTGGATAGATAAAATGCCTTTGCTTTGGTCCATGTCTTTGAACTTAGGCCGTAGAGAAGTTAGCTGCAGTCATCAGGCTGATTCTGGCAATGCGCATTGATTCCTTCCATTCGAGCTAAAGAGTTCTAAAAGCAGGAACCTTAGCCTCTCTCTATTTTCCCGATTGCATCTTGGATTTCTGACTACGCTAGGGCAGAAATCAAGGCTTTTCACACTCTTTCGAAAAAGAACTTGCTTTATTACTTGGATTGGCACTACTTACTGGACTGGCTTGGAAAGCAGTTTCAATAGTTGCGCTTTCCCCGTGAACTGGCACGAAACCTGGCTATAGTGGCTTCTTTTATTACAAGGTCTTTTCTTTTCCGATTGAGTTGCCTTAGTCAAGAGAGATATTGGCTGTCTTCTTCCAGAATCTTACCAAAGACCAGCCATTTTTCCAGTTTTCGATTTTGCCCTTTCCCCTCTTTGTTATTTACTTTTGATTATTCCATGGTGGTTGCCTCTCTATAGAGTAGAAGTCTAAAATTGACTTTTGAAGAGATACAATAACCTATGATATGAAAAGGGATTGACTTTCTTCCCTGCCTCTATATGAATTCTTCCTAGCCGCAAGGGACAGAGCCTTCCAGTGTTTATGTTTATACCTGCGATCAAGTTCTTTGCTTCCAATGCGAGGCCTGCTTATTTCCCAAGGCAACCCCTGAATCTCTTACAACCAGAGTTTCTTTTTCCTTTTTCAGTTTTTAAGGGAAAGTAGGACACGTTACATTCAAGCGAGTGCTCCAGTGAGTTCCTTATTAGAGTCGAGTCTTGTCCAACCATTGGAAGTTCTCCTTCAGACATTAGGAGTTATAGTTTTCTTAATCGAGGTGGAGTAGCTTTCGATGTCGTACCAGCCTCAAAAAATTCTATCCATTCAGCCGAACCAATTGCAGTACTCAGATCTGAGCGCATAGATCTCTCTCTGGGTCTATCTAATAGCATATCTGGAAGTGATAGGATATCTTATGATGACATCTTTTTTGGTATATCTGTTGGCGCTCTAGCTCTATAAAAAAGGAGCTGTAGTTCTAGTGAATGCTTATTGATTTTGAATGCCCATCCCTTCCCCTGTTAGCGCTTTCGACTTGGAGCGGCTCACCCCCCCCCTTTTTTTTTTCGAAAAGTCTCAACGTCCTCGTTGAGAGTCGCTCTTCGAGACGTCAAGTAGTCTCTGACTTGGTCTTCTAATCGTAAGTTTCAGCCCGTTCCCAGCTTGCCTCGCTCTCAGGTTGGCCCTTCTACTTGACTAAATAGTATTCCACTCGCGCAGTGGGTGTATGGGCTAGGTTTGGTTGATCTTTTGGAGTTAAAAACAAGAAGGTCGTCGCTCCCTTCATAGGCCTTGCTGCTTTATCTAAGTGGGTTTGGGCTAGGTCGTTGCGATCCTGCCACCTAAAGTAGTCTGATGCGCAAGCCCCCTCTTTTCTCAATGGTGTGGGGCGTCAGAGGCTGTTGCTCCGTGGCCAACTCGAAGGGGCTTAAGTTCGACGCAGAGCTTTTTGGTTGTTAAGTTATAGCAGCACTGAGCAACATCCAACAGCTTCAGTCCTTCTGGTTTGCACTAAAGGTTTAGCGTAGCCCTCGAGGAGTCCGTTTATTCGCTCCGTCTGAGCTTTCAAAGATATACCGACCATGGGTATTTTACCATCAGATAGCGACAGTGGTTTTCTAACATTATCGACCTTTAAATATCGGGTTTTCATCAATTTCACATAACATAAAAAAGCTCTTTTATTTTCATAATCAGAAACAACTGGATTTCCGACCTCTTGCATTGCATTACCATAACAAAAATAAAAATGAATTAAAACAAAAGAGAGATTGCTCTTGTAATTCGGAATGAACCTTTCTTGGTGGAGGAAAGGAATAGCGATGGATTCCTATGAAACATCCAGGAACAATCAGATTCAATCGGACGACGAATTCTTACGTGGTCCAAGTAAATCAAAGATTCGCTTCCACGATTTCATCTATATCGAATCTTAATATCTATATCGAATCTTAATATCAGAATAGCTTATATAGTCATGAAAAAATTCAGGTGCACTGACTTTTTTTTGATTGATTTCTCTTTCGGATCTGATTGGAAAAATGTAGAAGTAGGAAGACTTTGTTTGGCGGCGATTTTTTATGGTATCTAGAAAAAAATGTCCCAGGACATAAAATATGATAAATGAAACATGAGGAAGAGTATACCCTGTAGTGACCATAGCTGTTTCCCTAATCGACTACTTATCATCATATCATAATATAATTAGCATTCCACTTAAAAAAAAAAACTACTCGACAGGCGCTTTTTTTCATATCTATATCCTCTTCTGAAAAATGAAAACTAAGACAGGAGTTTCGTGGAAAATAGAAACGCCCTTTTATTTCTATTTCTCGGATTTTAACCGATGACTTACGCCTATTTCTTAGGGCGTTTCAAGAGCGTGACTCTACCGCTTAGTTAAAAGGGCCCATTTTTGATTCAATTGATGAATTAGCCTACTAGAGTTCACTGCATTTATAAAGATCGATTTTATTATAAAAAAGAGAGTATATCATTCGTGTCTCCGTTACAACACGGAGAAACTAAATAGTTCCACTGAAATCCAATGAGAAAAAATCATATAAGAATTTGGAGGCTGTACGCCTAATTTTCCTGGGATTGTAGTTCAATCGGTCAGAGCACCGCCCTGTCAAGGCGGAAGCTGCGGGTTCGAGCCCCGTCAGTCCCGACCTAGGATCCGATCCGATGAATCGATCAATTCATCTCTCCATTTTCTGTGAAGAGGGGAGACAAAGAGTCAAATCGAATTCCCCGCAGGAGGATCCTTCTTTCGTTTCGCATTTCTCATCGGACAAATCAAGTCAAGGAATCAAAATGAAAATAACTAGTACCGATTGGTGGGGGAAAGACATATGTAGGTTGGTAAGGGGTATCAACATATTCAGGATTCAAAGAGATACCGTACTGGTCTGGCTTTTTTCGATTGTTCCTGATCTATCGAATAGAGTAGCCATTTCTTTTTTTTCCCGGGAGCACATAACATTTTTTTTAACATATACCATCAGCACCAAGCAAATCCGCCTTTTCCCGCAGGTCGAAGAAGCTCCTAAAGCAATCGGTTCCAGAGAGTTTTTCTTAGCTCCCGATACGCCGAATGCGGAATCCTTAACAGGTGACGATGACCATTGCGGTAGCCACCGAAGTCCAAGATAAGGAAGATTAAGAGCCCGGGGAACATACCTTTAGGGTCCTTTATGAAATCATTAAATGGATCTTCAGGGACAGCAGAGGATGGTCTCTTCACGATAGAATCGTACCCAAATCGTCCTTTCTTTCTAACAATCATCCACCTCGAAAGAAAAAAGCGAACGCGAACCAGTTGATCCGCAGTTTCATCCCTCGTACTTAGAATCTTACGATGAAAAGAAGGAATACACTTAGGAATGCCAGAGCGGTTAAGTGACACCGGAAAAGGTAAAGGGAGGTGAATTGTCTTTTCACTATTCCTATAATACCTCTGAAGGGCCACACCGCAAGACTGACAAAGCGGTGCCGAGACACCCCAGATTCCGTTTGGTATCACAAACCCAACGGGCGAAAAGGTAAGTGGAAATACAACGTTCTTTAGTTAAAGTTAAGCAACCGAAGAGGCATAACTGAACCTTTGTTATCAGTCCAGCTATACACCCAGGGCTTCCCAAGTCCCTACGCTTATCTGAGGAAGAGCAGGCATGCATAGTCAATAAGAGATGCAGAGAATGCAAGCTGCAAGGAAGAATGCCCACTTTGATTTGAAGGGAAATCCGATCAATAGTCCAAATATCCCACGGACAGTTAACAGGAAAAAGAGGAAAGAGACAAGATCCCCTCATCTGCTTTCTTACCAACTGCCCATCTGGAAAACCGATATTCGAATTTCCAGCTCGGCTTACGCGATTGATGATTGTTAGAACTGTCTTTACCCGCTAGCTGCTCTACTCACATACCACCGACACAATCGTCAACTTGATTTCATCACTCAGTTCAAGAGTCCACAAGAGGCTAGGTCAGTTCAAAAAGTAGAAGTGGAAGTGAAAAAAAAAGATCACTACCTTTCTAGGGATGGAGTCGAAGATAAAGACTCTGGAGGTGAGTGAACTTATGGCTTCTTAGTCTCGTTTGGTATTGCTATGGCTAACTCAAGCTTTGTGTCTGGCGCGCTAGACTAACTTCACGCTATTGTGCTTTTTTTTTTTGGTCTCTCTAGCCCAAAGCTTTAGCACAGGGCCTCTTTCTATCATATTTGGTTGGAAAAACAACTGATTCTTTCTTTTCTGAACCGCCTTTCTAGATATCCCACGTTAGCATAAAATCAGTATATAGAGTATATAGGGGGAAAAACTTTTCTCTTTATGTGAAAACAAAAGTTCTTCGAGCTTCCCTTACGTCCAAAGGAGTCAGGAAATATCACCGCTCCGTGGGCTGATTTCGCTGCTTTCTTAAGCTATCGCTCGCTTTACGAGTGCAACCAAGTTCAAGAAACTGTTAATTAAGATACTATGCTGGTCTCTATCTAAGAGTCAATATCTGTGAGAAGCTTCCTTCTCATACACATCCGAAGCAAGGTTTGATCATCAGCATTAGAGACTTTTTCCGGTCCTTGAAAGAGCGTCATCAGTCTAGCTCGTCATGACTCGAGCATGGCCTTAGGCGGAATTGGTCCTGGCCGGAAGAACGAATGATACCGGCAAGCACAGAGCAGTCGTCCAAAGGGGTTACGTAGAGTTGTCTAACCCCCGGTCAATCCTTGGAGCTTTCTCCATGCCCGACAAAGAAAACTTGGGGCGAATCGGGGTGATGTAATCCACTGCTCGTTTAACTAATGTAAAGATGTAATTCCACGCAAATATGGCTGCCCGGAGAATCCGTAAATCTGAGGAAGATTAGGTGGGGAAGGTCATAGTGAAAGCAGCAAGCTGGAAAGTATCCGCCCCTCTTTGATTGTGCACAGCCCCTGCCACGAGACACCTAATCGAAGAAGCGCCTTCCTATGCAATAAATGGGGCTACTTTTATAGCACCCTGTGGCGCGAGCCTTGTCTTTGTGCGTGCCGCGCTGTGCCACATCCTTCTTGGTAGAGTGACGCCATTCTTTTCTTCCTTCGCTGCTTGAAGACGCTATAGCTGCGCCGGCTGGGCCGCTTCTTTTGCTGTCCTGTGCCCCACCCAAGCCCGTATAGAGATAGGCGGTGTGCCCGCCAATGGCGATTAAAGATTTATGCCTTCGAAGACTAACTATTGATTAACCGACAAAGCTCAGACTTTTTAGAGTAACGATTAGAGGTTGACTAAGTGCTATTTGGAGGTTCCCCGTCTGCTCTGTCCAAAGCCCGCTTCCGATAAAGCCACTCGCCGAGCGCCTAAAACGGACC
The DNA here is from genome assembly GCA_027568955.1 of Erythroxylum tenue. NCBI lineage: Eukaryota > Viridiplantae > Streptophyta > Magnoliopsida > Malpighiales > Erythroxylaceae > Erythroxylum > Erythroxylum tenue. The sequence continues at coordinate 40,634 of JAOSBM010000201.1, read as the reverse complement.
AATGGACTTCGCCCAAAGCCTTGAGAGCCGAGGTGCGAGTAGATTCGCCCTCACTCAAAACTACAGCTTTAATACCCTAATGAAACTCACCTATTTTTGCAACTATTCAGGGGATTTCCTAAGGGCTTGGTCTAGTCTCAATCAGGGGCGCTACCAATCCCCTTTTTTTGAGGTTCCAGTGGGTCGGTCAAAAAAGGGCTTTCTGACCAAGCCTGACAAATCCCTAGCGATCAGTCTCTCGTCCAGCGTGCCTTGCCGCTACAAGCCTTTAGGGAACAAGCCTTGCCGTGCCAAGCCTAAGGTAAGGGTCGAGATTAGGGCACATTTAAAGGAAAAGCCGCTAGAGCGCGTTTTCGTTTTCAGGCCCCGCTCTAACCATCGATGCCGTGGGATTTCCGCTTACGAGAAGCCCCTAGCGCAAAATCCCTCAAAGGGGGAAGTCAAAGGAAGATAGATCATCTGATCTTTCAGCGGTCCCCGGCCGTCCATGTCCCCGCGTCTCAGCATCTAGAATAATAGCTAGGCATCAGTTTGAATTCGAGATCAAGACCCAGAAGTAGAGATAGAGGCAAAGGTTGCAGCAGGAGGGAGAGACGGTCTTTTTAGAATAGGAATCGGCAAAAGTAAGATGCAGGTCTTTCATTCCTTTTTCATTGAAGGCCTTACCCATAGGATAGGAATCCCGGAGCCCATAATAGTCATCGTAGGCCGTAGGCCCAGAACTGACGTTCAGAGGACGGAAGACTTTTTAGGTTTAGGAAAAGAAAGACAAAGAAAGACGAAGAACGTCATTCCTTTTCCCTGAATTTACCTGCCCCAAAGCAGGAAGAAAGGTTAAGATCAGAGAAAGCAACAGCCTCTGATTTAGCTACATCAGTAGAACCGGCCTTGACTTTCTTTCCATTTTCTTCATTCCTGCTGATGGTTGAAAAGGGCTTTCCACTTCCCGTAGTTCTATCAAAGTCAGCCTTGAAGCTGATTTTCCCGCTGCGAGGGCCCTCCCTTTTATCTCCAATCTAGCTAAAGAAGAGCTTCTTTGAAAGAAAGGAGTTCCCCGCTAGAGCACGGAAACCTAGAGAATAGCTAGCCGATTCGCCAACATCGAAACCAATCAGACTTGGCCCCGCGGTTTCTATATCAATATCAAGCTGATTCACTGACATTGGCAACATAACTTTCAGATCATCTAGGAATTTATCTTGATTTGCCGTGCTTAGTCTACAAAGATTGAATTTAGGAAAGACGGCTAGAGTGCCCAGTGCCCCGTCCGAGACAGAGGACTGATTTCTTTTTCCGAGGATTCTATTCAATAAAAAAGGAACTGAGCTCCTTAAAAAGGAATAGCTGTAACTAAATTACTGATTTTGAACCCGATCTGCTAACCTTGATGACAACCCAGTGGAGGGAACTTTCACGAGAAATCAAACTAGAAATGGATATGGATTCCCCGCTCCCAGCCCTAAGAAGCTAATAAGGTAAACCCTCAAACTCCCCGAGGGGATTAGGTTTCATCCTCCTTTCTTGAAAGAGTCGGTGGCAGGTGTAGCTTTCTTCTTGACTTCAAAGTCAAAATGCGCTCCCGCTGCCAGAAGATTGGAATAAGCAATTTGCCTACTTCTAGTTCTAGAATCCTAATCTATTCTAAATGCAAGCGCGATCAACTATACGATGATACCACCAGACGCGCATTCCTTGGGATCATAAGGAAGACTCTCCCTGTGCGTGCTACTGCTCTAAGGCTTTCAATAATGAATTGGATGGCATGCTTTCGACGTGCTGTGATGAGAGGTGCCTTAGCCTAAATCCCGTCCTTTTGAGTTGTAGGAAATGTCCCTTTGCTTTGTGCAAGTGATTCAACTTGGATCTTATTTTTGGAATAAGAAGAAAGAACTGGGCAAAGGCCCTTTTTTGGGTATGGCCACAAGGTAGCGAGTGCAAAGCAAAGAGGCCGTAATGCTAATTAAAGAGCCTTTTCCTTGCATGGCCTCATCGCAAAAAGTATCTTTCCCGCGCTATCAAGATCAGGAGATAGGCTTTGCGCCAGAAAGAATATATCGCCTAGTCTAACTCTTAAGTCGGAACTAGAGGCAATGAATATTGGAAGGAGTAATTTGCTTTCTTCAGCAGCATCGAGGTATGTTCTTTTCCTAAATGTTGATGGAATGGATGGAATTCCATTGAATAGAAGGAGACCTCTAACTAAAATACGTAAAAAAGAAAAAAGCACTTCAGGTCTTCAGGCGCGCGTAAGGAAGAAACCATCCATTATGGAAGAGAGCTACTTTCGGTGATTGATGCATATCGAGGGAGTTAAAAAGATATCAGTTCAAGTAAAGATCTCCTCTTTTTAAAACCCGCCCCGGATGACTAGATCACTGTCGACTTGAGTCGTTAAGCTACAGATTTGGCCTCCATCCTTTAAAGAGCTTGCCCTGCTTACCCGCGGCACCGAACTCTGGAAAGGTGCGGAAGAGCTTGTTGTTTGAGGACATGACATGGCTGACGGACAGATTAGGAACCAACGGAGTAGCGTCCCTTGATCTTTTTAGGGTGATGATAAATCCCCTACTTGCTTGGGAATTCCCACCGGCCCCTTTTCAAGGCTTGCAAGCACCCTTCTGACATCCTTTAAAAACTCAACGAGAAGAGGAAGCCCGGAATGCTTCTGATTTCAGTATTGGAGATTGGCATGGTAGTTTCTACTAAGTTCTCTCATTTGGCTTTAATGCTCTCTTAATAGCGACGGATGATTATCCTCCCGATTTTATTATTATAATGATAGGTTGAAAATCCTTCTTGCTCTAAGTCCATATTCATTGCATTGGTCCATACCTCTCTCATTCTAAAAGTAGCTGTCTCCATCCCTTCTATGAGCAGGGCTTTGAACCTCGGATGCAACTAAAAAACTACGGAGTGATTCTGTAAAGGAAAGGGGCTGGGAGTGACTACTATTACTAAGGGACCAAAAAGCCTTTCTCGTCTGTCATGGAGAACCTTCCCGGGCTCTAGCTCTACCATAGACTTAGAAGAAGCGGGACTAGAGGACAAAGCATCGAGAAGAAAAGCCTTCAGAGCCAAGACCTACTCCTAAATCAGCAGAACTACGGATGAAGCAATAACTCTCATCCTACAGACATCAAAGAAATCGCTGTCTAAAGCCAATGATTTGCTAACTCCTCTCGGCGGGAAGAGCGGACCCGGTGCGGTGACCAAAGCCCAACCCGGGATCTCCTTTACCTAATGTTTTGAAGGCATACGAATCTTGCTTTATACCCCAATCCACACACAACTTCTCCATTCTGGAAAAGGAGCTGAAGAGGAACTTCCCGCCCACTAGTGGTACAATTCAAATTCATTCAAATGTTCTGCAAGGGAGGCAGGCATAGCACTCGAAGATGAAGCAGGTGTCAAAAGCTCTTTCGACAAATCATAAAAAGAATAATTAGCAGCAGCGGCTAAAGCCTCATCCGTACCTTTAGAAGAGTAACCCTTTTCCGAATCTAAAGATACAGACGAAGACCCTTTTTCTTCGGATCCAGGGCAATGGATGGGTTTGAGTGGGGACAGGCTATGTATGATACCGATTATGGGCGGTTCAGGGTGGGGGTCAAAAAAGAGGGTAACATTTTTTATTTCACCGTTATAGCCATTTCTGCCTTTGATGACATGGCCAGGACTGCCGATGGTCAAAAAGGGGAATCGACCCACCTTCAAATGCATTTCGCAAAAAGATCAACTTGTAACATTTCCAGGTCTTCCTGCTCCTTCAAATGAAAGTGATATTGGTGCTCGCTCCGGTGCTTATAGCTTCGTGGATCTAAATCACCATCTCGAGATGGAAGATATGCTGTTGGCGTGCTATTCTCTTATAGTAACTAGCGGTTATCCTAAGCGAATTGTAAATACTACACTAGTGTGGGCGGATCAATGACTACTGGACTCGATGACCTCCTCGACATTAGACATAAAAATGATATGCTAAATGCACTAATCTTTCTGGTTGAGTACACGGTACTGCCCTTCTAAGTTGAGCTGGCCCGGGAAAATCTATCGCTTAGCGTTGCGTTAACCTATAGTCGTCCTACCTATCCCCTAGCCTGATTATAGCTATTTGACTCTCAACTCTCATGGAAATCCATGTATCTATTAGTGCTTGACCTATTTGGATAACTCCCACTCAAAGAAAGATATGTCTTATCCTTCTGCTTGCCTAACTAGCCTAAGAGACTGCCACGAAGGCGAATGCGGTTTTATGCTGGGAATGAAAGTCTCCTACAATGCCAATATCCAGAAGTGGACTCTGAGCCAATAGTAGCAATGGCCCTATCAACTGCTCTTACAATGGCTACTGGGACAATGCCAAGAGGGGAAACTACCTTTATCACTGGCTTGTGCTTCCCTAAGGTCCATATCCAATGCTTGAAGCCCACTTGCTTACCGGATTACCTACGAGTGTAAACTATGCCCGCATCATACCATACCTCTTCTATGGGACTGTCTTACCGCCTATGAAACCTAGTCGCTTGCAGCCCTTCCTGTAGGTGCCTTGGCCTCCTGCTTCAATATCAATAGGACTAGGAGTAGGAGGGAATGGAACTAGATCGCTAGAAACTGGTACTGCAATTGAAAGGCTTTCAAACTCACTTTTGGAAATAGGGGGAAGCATATTCTTTATTGGAAGGCGAAGGCTAATTGTAAAAAATCCGACAAAAAAAAAAGTACTCCACCCATTCTGTCCACCTTTAGAGTATAACCCAGTGTCGTTCTCTAGTAACAATACTAGAGGGGGGTATGGTTGTAGGGTTGGCACTAAACACTTTTTAACAACCATAAGTGTTTAATAAATCCCAAGGAGTAACATCCCAGTGCCTGTCAAGAGTTTATGTATTCTAACCGACTTGAATACTTCTAAGAACTCGTGAAAAACTAAAGCAACAATACTAGTAGGGTGATATAAAAAGGAACACCCAGCCCGGGTAAAGACAACCAATGCAGAGGTACGAACGCCCGTACGAACCATAAGCAGAGGTACGAACCATAAGCAGAGGTACGAACCAAAACTTGTCCTATACAGGCGCTGAGGGACGAACCATAAGCAGAGGTACGAACCATAAGCAGAGGTACGAACGCCCGTACGAACCATAAGCAGAGGAATCAAATCCAAAGGGGGGATACTCTAGAAAAAGAATAATAATATTATGAACAACAGAACCAACGGGAATGGGTCAGATAATATCCCACAATCTTTCAGTAACAGATGCTGACAGCAAGCATTCCATCGATCAAAGACCCATGCTTGGGAAGTATCTCCTTTCTTTCTCTTACCTAGATATGGAAAAAGACTTCAAACAACGTGGAACATCTCCCACTTGCCCTGCTTTTCTCAATCTTCTATCTCGGACTACGTCATGATCGGGCAGCCACGCAATCTATTTCACTCCTAGCGGTAGGAAGAGAGGTTCAGCGCAACATGTCCACAGGTTGATCCCTGATTTCTGTTTCGACCTAAACCTGATTTGATAAGCACTGGAAGAGATCTAAAAGCAAACATTCCATTGATTGAGCACCCATGATTTTGTTTTATGATGATCCAACCTGCTATCTCAATGCATGGGATTCCCTTGGGGATACAAAGATTCACATAATAAGTAGTGAGACCTTAATGGCCTAGTACGACCAGACAGAAGCAGAATCATAGTCTTCCTCCAGGAATTGGTCATTCATGAGCCTTCCTTTCTTTACGAGATCAGGCCAAAAGAAAGAGTAGCACTAGCTGAGCAAAGTCAGGTTGCACATTGAGAGGCTTCCCCAGTCAACATAGAGAAGTACCAATTATCCGAGGAACCTTCCTTCACTGTTGGTGTCCCATATTCAAACAAATTAATAGCTATATGCTTTTCACAGGCAAGTCGTGGATATAACATTTGATTTTTCCCAGTTTATGACATCAGGAGATTCAAACTGCGATCTTACTCCTTTGTCTGATGAATGGTCTGATTTGAGAGCTTCAAGGCAAGCTACTCGTTAGGGCGAGGACGAGACGAAACCTGAATTGTTTAAGGATATCCAGATTCCAGGGGAAGACTACTCTTAGTCAATTCTCTTTTCATCCAGCAGTGGCGATAGAGATCGAGTCAGTAAGCGCAGCTCTCTCTTATATTGTTGGAGGGGCTAGGATACTAGAAGGGAAAGATCCCACAGACCGGGAAGCCCTTCTTCCTATATGGACAGAATCCGCCATTTTTTGCCCTTGGTCAGAGAATGGATTTTCTAAGAATAATTTCCGTAAGAAAGCATCAAAGCATTCGAACTCAAGAGATTCATTCATACATTTCTTTCTCGATGCCCATCACAAGCTCGTAAGCTTCACATGGCGATTCTTCTGCTATTAGGCTAGCTAGATCTGCATCGCATTCTCAGGTCTTTAACCCGGATTGACTGTCGTAAGTCGAGAAGAAGGGTCTTCTTCCTGCATCCTTTGCAGCCTCTTTTTCGGAATTGGATCTTGCTTTTAGGTCGAGAAATCAGTCAGATAGACTATCTGCTTTCTAGCTGTTATTAAACGGTTAAGGGGTTATGGAGTTAAGGGGCAAAGGTAATCAATCCCTAATACCATGCCTGTAGGCCTTTTATTAAGAGTTTCTTTCCTCGCCAGAGTTACCCCCTTTCAAACATACTCTTTGCGATTCTATCTATCTCTTCTTTATGTAAGACTTAATGAAGGATGCGGAGGAGGACAAAAGGGCTTTCTAGGAATTGAATCAATAGGCTCAGAAGGCGAACTGATTGAAAGCTTGATTCACAGCAAACCTGACTTGACTCTATCAATGACTTTGGAATCGACAGATGAGATTCATTTTCTAACTAATGGTTTTTCTTCCTCAATAGGAACTGAACTTCGACTTGCCTCCTGGTCTGGACTGCATTGTCTTACTCTTTTGCGGGATAAAGGCTGGTGCTCTAGCATAAATTGACACAGTGAGGGAAGGGCGCCTTAGCGAACTTTCTCCAGTCAATCTTTCGCGCAGCTCAAGCTATCTATCTTACTAATAATAAGAAGGGGGCTCCTGTTGATCAAAGTAGCTGCTAACAAAGCAAGAGGTTCACTTTTCCTTCTTTCCCGCCCTCGGTGCTCATTTTGGCAAGATCCGTGGGATGCTTCCAGCCGAGCCGGGGTTTAATCATTCCTACTTTAACTAGAGAATATCCTACTTTATTATCCTAAGATTTTATCCAACTCTTAGAACACACCGGTAGTGGATTCAATTGCTAAGAAGGAGCTGTGAGGAAGGGAATGATTGCACTAGTCCCACACCCACGGACAGAAGGAATAGAATCCGCTCTTTGAAGGACGCTCCGTCCGAAAGCGAGTTAGGGACTACTGCCATAGGGTTCGTTTAAACTAGAAGTCAGAAATCAGGCAGCCAAAAAAGCCCTTACCTTTCCTGTCAGCGAGTCTAATCCTATTGACTTTCAAGCCTTCGATTAAAAAAAAAGGTGTAGATTAGGTAGGTGTTCAGTGAGTGAAAGGAAGATCCATTAGAGCCAGAGTCAGAGCAAGGCAAGCCCCGATTGGCATACTTCACTAAATCAGTCTAAGCCGAAAAGCAGTAAAGCAGGCTAGCTGCCTATTCCATTCCTTAAGTCCCAGACTTTCTAATTGACAGTTATTAGAAGCACATGTGCTAGAATAGCAATTTACAGTAGCTAGTCTAGTAAACTCATAGCATTCGATTGCATTCAAGGTAGGTCAAAGAAAGGACGGACTACAAGGGCCCTAACCACTCGTTGATTGGGAGAAGCTGCCTTGAAAAGCATATCGGACTTATTCCTTCTATGACCGAAGTGAGTCCATCAGATGGGTAAGAGGAAGCACCATCTCCCTTTGGTTCTGCTTTCGCTGTGATGCTTCTTTGTCTTTCTTTCTCATCCGTCTATTCGACATGACTATATGACAATCTCGAATCTTAGGCAGAGGAGAGAAAGCCGCTTGCTTAATGGGCGAGTCAGTCACAGACCGAGGATCGGAGTTGTCCCATTCGATTGATCGATTCAGAGTCCCGAACCCGACAAAGAAAGAGGACAAGCAGTTACAACTATGACTGACAAGGAGCGTGAAGGCAGAGGGAAAGCAGTTCCAATGCCACTAAACCATAGGAAGAGAAGCGCAGCAGCTTCACCATCGGGCCCTCTTCATGGCAAGGGGCTATCACTATTCAAACTAGCTGTAGCTGTGGCCAATAGATGAGGAGCAGAAAGGGAAAGATTGACCTCAGGGTTCATGTCCCAGTAAGGAACAGACAGAGGCAAGGAGCCGATTGCCTTCCTTCGTTGGTTTGTCTTCAGTTATCACAGTGTACTGGTTCCTATAGGCATTTTAGCGAGTTAATCTTTCCAGGAGGATCTATTTAAGGTCTTTGCTTTACTCTATAGTAAGAGATTGGGATTGGATAAAAATGGATTGACGACTTTTATCGGTAGGATACCTGTATTGGCATTTTATTGATTGAATGGCCGCATCAGGTTTGAATAAGGTTCTCTACTCAATCGCTACAGCCTTTGATGGAAAGGAAGAATGTTTCAGGTATCCCTTCTTTCTATCCGTAGGCTGTTTCTAAAAAATGTCCTCTTATATTCTTTGTCAGGTAACTACCCTTTCCAACTTTAAGTAGACTAGGTTACCCCACTATGTTTGATCTTGTACTGCCCGACCAACCTAAGTGACTTTGGGATTGTCTTCCCTGTTAACTGTAACTGAGCGCTGCTAGATCGCTTTTTAGTTAAAGTTAAAAAAGGGTTATAAGGGAAAGGGAACTTGCTCGCAGCGCAGCTTTCATCCTGTATTGTATGTGACTTTGATGGCCTCTGCCCAAGAATATGCTTCCTTCTTTCCCTGAGGGTGGGGCGGATTGCCCTGGTAAGCCTGATTGCGAGAAAGAACATCCGTCAGTCACTGCCTTAACTGGATATATATTTATAAAGGCTTGGTACAGCGAATTTCTTGTTTTGTTTTAATTTGACTGTATGGCCGCTGCTTTAAAAACTATTCAAAATTAGGATTATGTGAGCGTTATTCAAAAACGGCTATCTTAGTCGCAGGAATTCAACCTAAATTCTCTTACTTTCGTGCTAGCTCTTTCACCTGCGCTGTATGTACCAGAAAAAAAATTGGGTCGATCCCTCCCTTCCCTGCTTTTGCTTGTTTGAAATACAATTCGAGGATCTTAGACGTCAGTCAGCCGGTGAAGTGAATCAAGTCAGGAAGAAGGAAGAATAAGTCCAGCTCCAGGCTTTCAAGAAGAGAAGAAAGACCCTACGGCCAAGACTTCCATGTGGTGTTTCAGAAGAGGAAATCGACACATAAACAATGCAATCGCTGTATTGACTTTCCGTAACATGAACTTGTATTCCCCGAAGGCTGGGTCAAGTGTATAGATTCCTGGAGAAAGTCCTCTGCCAGCCCAGCCCGGATGACCCGCCCGTCATGACATTCTCGTAGGAGTACCTTCCTCAAATCTCCAACCTTCGGTACAAACAATCGGTGCCCCTTTCCTTTTTGTCATCAAAAAGTCCGTCCTCCACCCAGAACTGACGGGTCTTCCCTTCTCGCACCAAATTCAGGAGGGCTTGAGCCGTAGGATCTTTAGACCAATTCTCCTTAATATGTTCCCGCACTGAGGTTGCCACTTGGCTGGCGGAGGTGTGGGAAAGGTATTTGAAAGCTGCTAGTTCTGCTTTCCGGCTAAGAGCATCTGCTACTTGATTGGTTCGACCCGTCAACTATTCAAAGTGAAAGTCGAACTCTGCCAAGAATTCCTGCCACCGTACGGGGGAGCTTTGGCTGCGTAAGAAAATGGCTCACTGCAGTCTTATCTGTCTTCACTACAAACTTGGACCCCAATAAGTAGTGTTTCCAGACCCTAACCTAAGGCAATGGATTACTGCCAATAGACCCTTTTCTTGTGCTGTGTATCTTGTCTCTGGGTCGCTCAGTTTACGACTCTCATATGCAACTGGGTGACCTTCCTGCAATAGGACTCCCCTAAACAAAAATCTGAGGCATCCCTTTGTACCTCAAACCATCCGGAAGAGCAAGTTTGTTCTGGGTCACTTATCATCGCCTGTTTCAAATCGTCGAAGGCCACTTGGCATTCTTTAGACCAGTTCCAATCTCGTCCCTTCTTCAAAAGAGCAGTCAGAGGTGTAGCCCTTCGTGAGTAGCCCTCCAAAAAGCGACGATAGTAGTTAGCTAGTCCCAGAAAGGACCTAAATTCCGTCACATTTAAGGGGGTCTTCCATTCTTGGATCGCCTTCACCTTCCCCAAATCCATCCGAATGTGGCCATGCTCAATGATATGGCCCCAGAACTTGATGCGTTGTTGGGCAAAGGCACATTTTTCTCTCTTCAAGTAGAGTTGGTTCTCGCGCAATTTGTTGAAGACCAGTCGAAGGTGTTCCACATGTTCTTCCAGAGATGAATTATAAACCAAAATGTCGTCTAGATACATCACCACGAACTTCTCGAGATATTCATGAAATACCTGATTCATCAAGGTACAAAAGGCATAAAATCAATTCAAAAGCCCCATACCGAGTAACACAGGTTGTCTTTGGTTCGTCTCCCTCAGCAATTCTAACTTGCTGATACCCCGACCTCAAATCCAGTTTAGTGACAAATTTTGCATTGCTCAGTTGATCGAATAGATCTGCAACGAGAGGAATGAGTTCAATCTCGTGATCCACCCTCCTTCGTAGTGGCAAGGCAAGGACTTTTCCTGGTTACCCGGCTGCTGATTGCTTTCGGAGTAGAAAAGGAAGGGTGTCTAAGTCAAGCCCATCTAAGTCAGAGCAGAACATGATTATTCTTAAAACTTCAAAGCTTGGGCTTTCAGATTGCCTGCTTTGAACATCATTAGATCATCGGCAGATGAGTGAGGTTCACACTTAGGATGATAGGGCAAGAAGGCCTTCAGCAGCAGCTTCACCATCATATCAAAATATCCTAACCTTAAAATAAAAAAAAAAGAGTTTTTGCTTTTTTCTTACCCTTTTTCATACGCGAACTCGGGAGTCGAACCCGAATCTTCTATTCCGCATTCGCCCCCGCCCTCCCTCCAATCCATTTCTTTATCCTCTATTACACTTTCCTTACTAACTCAAAACCTACTTTAACCTCCAAATAAAAAAAAAGAATTGGTTTAAAATAGCGCTCAAAAAGTCGAGAAACTGTCATATATTTGAGTGAGAAAAGAAAGATTATTAGGGTCATGCGCTACCAATCGTTCTAATAAATCCGAGGGGCGTGTCCCACGGGGGAGCGGAATCCCCTGTTGTTGAAAGATGGGGTCCAAAAATCTATCTGAAATCTGTTCTTTAAGTGTATCGGCAACACTTTCGTCAACCTTTTCTCTATAATTGTCCAATGTCAAATTGCGCAGACGCGCTACTCTCCATATTGCTAGAATACACACTGCGGACGGAACCAAAAAATCGATTTTCTCAATGAGTTGAATTAAATAGTTAATCACTTTGTCGGGAAGATTGTTGTTCATGGTTCTATATTATGACAACTCTTGTCCCCCCACCCGAACCATTCTTAAGACCACCAAGCCCTCTCGAATGAGTTCTACTATCGAAGCTTTCAACGTACACCCGGGGACAAATCTTTCACTCACTGAGCAGTGAAAACCTGTGACTAGATCGTCCTGAAGACGGATGCGACGGGAAGAAGTGGCATTTGGAAGTGTTGCTGACTTAACATTTAGGTTTCGGCATAACAAAGCTTGCACTGTCTTTTCGCACTTAGGCGAACAGCGTGCCATTGGTAATGATTCTACTACGGTGCCACAAATTCGCAAGCTGATCCTAAGTAATCGTTGTTGTTCATTGGATTCCGGAGGAACAACTTCGTTAGGATTGGGGAATTGCTGCGATTCTTCCTGAATAGCCTTCCTTCTCCCGTCGAGAGTCACTTTGAAAGTCTTACCTAAACTCTTCCGACTGAATATGATAAAGCCTATAAAACAACGAGCTACTATCATTTCTTCATTATAGATTGAGATCTTCTTCGAACTTAATGCACAAATAGATAGAATAGCAGCAAATAACATCTTTCTAGCCTGCATATTCGTGGAACTCCATCTCATTTAGAAAGCTTATCTCTATCTTTCAGCAACTGAACGGGAAGTTGTTTAGGAAAGGACTTTGGAATCGGATGCGCTCGCCCAGCGAGAAAGGCCCTGACCCTGCCAACCGAGTCAAAATAAAAAAGAAAGAAGAGATCTTCGTATTTTGGTAATTATCTAGGAGTCATGTTTAACCTTGGATGCTATTAATAAATTCTACAGCAATAGTCCCTCGGACTCGGAAAGTAATAACGAAAATGGCTAACCCAATAGCGGATTCCGCAGCTGCCACCGTTGGAACCAATGAAGCAAATAATTGACCCATCATATCATCCGAAGAAACGGAAAATACCAAAAAGTTCAAATTCACAGCTAATAACATTGATTCAATTGGCATTGACATAATAGGAATATTTCGTCTATTAAGGAGGATTCCCCGAATACCTAAAATAGAGATGATCATAGAAAATGTGAAATATTTGATAGGATCCATTTCGGGAACGTGGAATGGTTGAGAAATTCAAATGTTAACACTTCAGTACGTCAGGAATGCTATGTCATTTATAACCCCGGCGTATTTCGGATGCTTGAAGGCCCCGCTCACCCGAAGTGATTTAGAAAGATGATTCTTTATCGATGGTGATCGGTCATGGTATCCATAGCCTGACTTCTTTTTCTTTCAATTCTAAGAAAGAGAAATCCCGAAAAATCCGTCAATAAATGACGAACCCCATTATATAGATGATAGGACAGGGCTAAGGCAGTCATCTCGACGGAGATTAGGGTGAGCTTTGATGAATAAAAGAAGAATTGGTAGAAATTATCATAGGTGAAGCAAAGCAAACCTATTTTCAGACAAAGAAGATAAAAAAACAAAACTATAGTGGCTAGGAAAGCCCCGGAGATTCTATGGGAAATTGGAAACGTCGAAGTCAGCTGTGGCTTATAAATAGGAAGATGAGGAGATAAGGGGCGAAGGATATTTTTTCTTTTTCTATTATTAATTAGATTACGACGTCTGATTAGATCATTACATAGGACATCCGAAAGTGTATTTAAAAATTCTTTCTTTTCTTCATTCATTTTTTTTTTTTTTAGTTCTCTTTTTATATTATTTTTTCGATTTTTGACTTCTTGATTCTCTAATTGTTGATTCTCCGAAACCGGAAATTTCATTTGCTTTGCTTTCGTCTTTGACAGCTCTGCTCTCCAACAAAAATGAGTAAAGACTTGTCGGAAATCGCCGGTTGGGTTGGTCAAACCAAGAAAGGCATGGGAGTCTTTGGGCATTGCTTGAGCTAAGTCAAGCTTGGATCGAGTTAAGTAAAGACTGGTTACCTAGCAAGAAAACGGATGCGCGTTAGCGAACGGCTTTCTTAAGTTCAATCCGTTGCTTGTTCCCTAACTGCACACTTTCTATATCTATATGGATTGTGAACAGTGACAGAACAGTTGGTGTGCTTTCTTTCTTGTCAGCCGCCTCCTC
>JAOSBM010000201.1:18558-26923 GCA_027568955.1 Erythroxylum tenue | reverse complement strand
TATGCCATACCGAAGTGATCTATTAATCTGCTAATAAATCGTTTAATGGCAGTTCTATCTATCACTTTATTGTGAAATACCAGATTGGCCCGTTCGGCCATAAGTACCTCCATATTCCGCTGGGTAGGGTTCGACAATGGATTGTTGTCAATGGTTGGAAAACTTCCTTTTCCGGTTTCGGTATGAAACGAATGAAACCTTACCTGCGATGCTTTGCTTTGGAAGTGTCTGAAGGGGGACTTTTGTGTCTTGAAACTGGGCCCACCAAAGAGGGGTCAAAACTCTGGAATGGTACAGAAGAGTCAGGAGGGAGCACTCCAGTCTAAAGGCTACCCACCTTAATTGAAACCATCTTTCGATGCTTTGCCATTGGATCTTTCAAAGCCAGGTCTTCATCAATGCTCCACTTCAATAACCGCGAATTTCGAGCTCGTTGTAAGTTACGGATTGATTCTTGTTGTCTGCTGTAGGATTCTCCCAAGCCAAGTTGGACTCATAAGAGACTCCCCTGCATTTCGAGTAATAAGGGCATCAATCATTTCTGCCTTCCATTCTGTTGGAGTAGGAGTTCGTTCATCAACCGAAGAAGAGTAGGTTATTAAAGTTGGAGTTAGAGTACGCTCTTTTGAACTTTCGGCCGACTAAGTACCGAACGAAGTTATATCAGCAGCTGTCTTACTTCCATTTTTGAGTCCTATCCTAAAAAGAGTATTTCAGACCATATCTGAAAGTCCTCACCGGATTCAACTGAGTAGGAGTAGGAGTAGGGGTTTCAAGCCTTAGACTAGACTGGTGGAAACCCAATTTCTGCCCAATCAGCTTCAAAATAATTTGCTGAATTCAAAGCCAAGCATCATCAAGAAGAAGTTCAGTTTTCCATTGTTGGCAAACCGACTCTCCTCCATGTTTCAGTTGCTAAGTCTGACCTGGCTGGTATAGTTTCCTTTCGACTTGCATGTAAGCATCTGATTTTCCTGCAAAGGGTGAGTGCAGCTGGCACCGAAAGGGCGCTAATTTCATTCTTTCAAAAAGACTGATTTAAAGATCCGAGTTCGGCTTGCCTGCGTTAAGCATATTTAAATTGGAAAGTCATAGGGCTTCACTTTGACTTTTATGGGGCTCTTATTAGAGAGCTGGGAACAGCAGACAAAGAATCATTCCTAGGTTCTTTCCTGCAAAAGTTCCCGCTATTGGGGTGTGTCATTCACGTTGGTGGATCGACTTGATATAGCAAACTTTTTTCGAAAAAATTCTTTATAGATTGCAGGAGGTTCGAGTCGGTTCAATGGTAGTTAGCGGGCTGGTATGATATAGATTGAATGAGGGTTCAAGCTCAAGGGCAAGGGTAAGTAATGGCTTGAAAGGAGGTTAGGCGTGATTTCCACTTTTTGTCAATCAATTTAGGGGTACACTGTAGTTGTGTTCATTTCCATCTCATTTGTGAGAGTGAGGGACGGCAAAGATCTTCAATATGTTTTCAATCTTAGCAGCTTCTCTTCCTTTGATCGAGGAACTGGCGGGCCCAATGAGCCCTTCAGCAGTGTCCCGAAATGGGTCCGAAGGGCCGTCTCAGACCAGTGAAGATCGGAATGAAACCGATTCATATTCCACTGCTAAAGATGGAAAAAAGGCAAGGTAGAAAGTGAGAAAATCAAGTCCCGTGACATCCAAGTTTTATTTTAGAAATGAAAGATTGAGCAGCTGCTGAAGATGGAGCTGCAGAGGGTAGTTCCGGTAAGAGAGAGAAAGTTTGATTGATAAGGGCATTCTGTGAATGGAGGAATTGGGCACAAATCTGAGCTGAAGTGAATGTTGCCGCGTCATCGAGCCCAGCGGCTCACTCTCCTTCGATCATCTCTTTGGGCCAATCAGCCCCGTCTTTTCAGTTTACATCTTCAGTAGTTTCACCGGATCAAGTCAATAAAGATTTTACGGGCCTAGGAGCCCAATTGTTTCAAGATAATTTGAATGTTTTTTCTAGTTTTTCAAAGGACCAAAGAGTCCAACCTTTTTTAGTTTCTTCTTTTCAAGTAAATCAGCCTTTTCATTTAATATCGAGATCATCCTCCTCACCAGAAGAGAAGGGTCTGAATCTCATAGGGAGCGTCAGCTAGCTCGATCGTCGGTAGAGAGCAAGTCATGACTGATTCTTCATCCTTTGATGAGCGGCTTGCTGAAGAGTTCGCTAGTCTATTTGCAGCTGCTACTTTGATTTTATTGATCTATCCAATTGGTCAAGGAAGCTCTTTCTGATAGTATGCCTCTAATTTTTTTAAATAAAGCACTAGTAGCTAGGGATGGGGCCTTTACTTAAGCATTGTAAAAGTGCTTAAGGCTCCTTCGGGCCATGACCAAAACTATTTGTTATATAAGGCAAGGCTTGGAAGCAAGCTACCAGCGTCTATCGGCGAGAACTAGGCTTGGCTTGGTTAGTAGTGCTCGCCCATTCTGTCTCGCCCGCCTGCCGACCCGCTCTGAAGTGCCGAGACGCGCCGCAGCCATTACTTGGACTCCTTTTATGCAATTATGAACTCCACGGAACTTTCTCGATGCCAACGCAACTTATCCTTTTTGAGCTGACGTAACAAACTACGCGAGCCTCCTAACGAAGCCAACATAAATCCTATCCGAATAAAAAAAATAAAAGGCAGTTTCATTATGGTGGTATACCAGCCGCCTTTTCTTCCACTTCCAGTTCCAATCAAAGCATATAGATCCGTAAATAGATTTGTATGTATAGCCACTTCAGTCGTGCTCGTCCTTTCTCGAAAGTCTCTTTTTTCTGGGAACATGATCAACCAGAAATTCTTATGTTCGCGATTCTTCATCCACCGATGCAGAAAATGCTCCAGTTTTCCATTCTCATATGAGGCCGGAAAGTTTATTAGAAAGAGGTCGGCACGAAGTGATTCATCATGCTCAAACATGAGCCGATCGTTCCTTAGGGAGGGTTTATAGATCATCAAATTCCCACAAATAGAATGAAAAGTGGGTCCATGTAAATGATCGAGACCTCGCAAACAACAACGTTCCTTCCCCATATGGAGTTCGGAACCCAAAGGAAATCGTTGAGTGAACTGTATCTTCTTTGTGTTAGTTGACCTAAGCCGCACCATTACTGCTGGGGTGGGGCTCGGCCTCCGAACCGTACGTGAAACGAGTTTCTGCCTCATACAGCTCGGGCCGAAGACCGGGGGAAGTTTAGGAAAGATGGGGAGACCCAGAAGCTGTCGGTCGGGGCGGGGATAAGCTTGCTTCTTCACAACCCCCCCAAAAAAATCAATCCTATAGCGCTAGCGCTTCGAGTTCTTTCTATTCTATTCCATCCCATTTCATTCCGGGGTAGGCGGCTAATACTCAAAAAATAAGTGAAGTAGTCGTCGTATGACCAATTGGCTCGGACACCAGACCGCTCGTGCCCGCCCATTCTGTCTCGCCCTAAATGGAATGGCTCTCTTAGTTAGGCTGCGCCCCGACCCGAGTCCCCACGTCCGCTCTTTCTCCGCCCGCAACCCAAGAAGTTGGCAAAGCCAACACAACATTAGTTAGGGCCGTCCCCTTCATTCTATGCTGACCCCGGCCCGGGGCTGGCTTTTTGGGAAGTCCGTTCCCACCGCGCTCACGGCCCGGCTGGCCTGCCAGCGGTAGTGGGAATTTTCCCGTTCCCTGGTCATGGTTGGATGCGGGATCTACTCCACGAGGAGCGGTACGGACGTAGATGATATCATCACGACCTCTCTTTTCGTACCGCTAGGGATGCTTAACGCCACTTCGCCAACTGGCGTTACCTGCGCTTTCGTGTCTCTCAGTGTGGTCAGCACTGGGTGTTTCCGAGCAGCGAAGCTGACACCCATTCGCATTAGTTCATCCAAAGTTCCTTACCCTTATGCACGAATTATTGAATAAGCCATCTTCCTATCAAGGTTAAGGAGTCAACTGAGCATCTCAGCGGCGGGATTGAATACCCGGATCGAATCAGAGTTCACGCCGCCCGCCCTGAACAAATAGGAGGCGTGGGCCACAGGTCGCACATAAGCCGCCGGGTCGCACGACAAAAGAACACCCAACATACAGATGCACACTCCTCCATGTGAAATATTCATCTTCATTGGAGCTTTTTGGTAGTAGTCGTGACCAACAGCCATCAGCTGTCGGCTCGTTGGTAAGGCGAGAGCTTCAAGCCCGATTTCTGGTGGCACACCCCCCACACAAGCACCGCCCGACGAAGGAAGGAAAGCTACAGGTTTTTTTCCCTCGACCAAAATTTCGAAATGGGGGTGCCGGGAGCACCTCATCTTGTCATTTCGTCGTTGCTCATTCCCGTTAGGCCGAAGTCTTTGGCTTCTCCGCGCCCGCTCACGCTTCGCTGACCTATCGCGTGGTAAAGAGAAGAAAGTACAAAAGAATAGTAAACAGAGCACACCGCAGAAAGATTCTAAATATGATACCTTGGATTCGCTAAGAAGGAAATGAAGAATGGGAACGAAAAAAAAAAAGGCGTTTCTCGCTCTAGTTTCGGGTGAGCTTCTCCCAATTATGCCTGGTAATCGAATAGGGCGGCTTACTCTGACCAAGACTCCACTTTTTTCTCCGTCCATGGAGCGTATGAATTTCCTGGAATGTAGATAAACCAAAAGAGGGTATGAAGAGATAGGAATAGGAATTATAGTACCATTGGAAGAAGGGGCACCTATGGGAACATCTCTACTGACAAACCATTTCAATAGTACGGGTGCTGCCGTGCCGCGGGGCACGACCATGAAAGTAATGAAAAAGAAAAAGTTCTGTAGTTGGACCATCCGCTCTATCCGTTCGAGTTTTGCTTCTCTAAAGAAGGTGAGACGCTAAAAATGAAAGTGTTCGCAACGCATACCGAAAGGATACAAATGAAGCCGACTATTAATGATTAGTTCGAACACCCGGAGCGGTCTGATCCCTTATTTGATCAGACAGATCACTTTTAGAAAGATGAAAGAAAAGCAAACTCTCATAGTTCGGAGCCCAGCTCCAACTACTTCTTTGTAAGTGAGGTGAGGTACTTCTTTCGGTTTGAATAGTTGAATAGGGGTCGCCCTTTTTTGGTTGAAGCAGCTTGGTCGTAGTCAGTTCAAACACATAAACCCAGTCCACTTGCAGCCATGTTGATCAAAATGACTAAGTTTCATGACTTGACCAGTCACTCTCCCTCGTATTAGAAGATCATCTTACCTTGTGGTCGACATTCCATTCCCCTTAGTCGTAGGTGCTCGTTCTATTTTTATTTGAATGGGCCGGGTGTCTCCCTAGGTACAGTACATATGGCCGGCCCTTCTGGTGTCTCGGTGATACAAACAAAGAAAAGACGAATTCCAATCACATCCTCTAAAAATGAAAGCCAATCTTTACCAAAGGAGGAAATTGAATCGAACTTTACAGCCTTCTTTTTTTTTTCCTTCCCTCCCCCCGAAAAGAAAGCTGCACTTCTTTCTAACAAGTGGCTGAGAGTTAGTAAGCAACCTTGGCCTCTTGGCAGGAGGTTCGCTGTCCCCTTCCTTTCCGGTCCGGCCGCGGTACGGCACCTGAACTCGAAGTTACGAGAAGATCCGATTGGATCTGATCCGTTCAGATTCCACAGATCCAGCCGATTTGGTCTGGTCCTATCCGACCTAACCCCAGAACTGTGAATGGTCGGCATTTTTTGGCCAGTAGAACGGGAAGAGGGGGAGTAGCGCCCATTATCTCTCCGGGCACGAGCAGGAACATAAAAATGGAATTGTTGACCGAATACATGTAAATGAGGGAACGACATATTACAAAAAAAGTGATCTGATTTGATAGGCTGCCTGCAGAAAGAGTTTACCGACCGCATAACAATTCATTCTTGTCTTGTGTGTAGTGCGTGGGGCCATGTCTCCCAAACGATCATAGTACGGCCGCTCATCTAATAAAAAATAAATCGGTAGATCTCACTTCCCTTCCCCCATACCATAGCCGAAAGGGATAGCCTATCTACAGAAGAGAGAGTACAGGCCCTTACCCTTAATTGAGTTTAGACACAGCTCGAATGCCTTTACGCTATAGGCTGTGTTAAGCATGCTTCTTTGACAAAAAACAAACTCTTTTTCCATGACAACAGTTGCGACTATAAAGGGCGGGGCAGTAAGCTCTCTATCAACAAGAGGGGGGCTGTTCTCCTTTGTCAACTCGAAGGAAGTAGCAGAACAGACAGGGCTGTTCTCCTTTATCTTGTCAACGCTACGACCGGGGCGAGCGGAATTCAGTAGAGGCTCGAAGAGGGGCTCACTAAGCGAAGGGCTTTAACGGCTTTGCTATCCATCCTACTATACCACCGAAGGGCGGCAGGAATCACTCATTTCGGGTTAATCCCTTGGTCGAGGGCTTTGTTATCGAAAAGGTATTGGTAGTGGGTTCCGCGCAATTCGAGATATGAGCGCATTGGCTATTTCCGACGCTTCAATCGCCATTTCGACACCATTCACTCGTGGGTTTTTATGTCTTTACCGTCGTAGCGGTGGCCATATAATTAATAGGTTCCCTCGTTCGTAGAAGGGCACGATGATGGAATGCATAACCCATTCTTGATTGAAGCAATCATCAAACCGTAGGAGCTTCAAAAATCCTTCTTCTCCCACAGTTGGGTAAGGGGGAAGTAAACTACCCTAGAGTACTACCCGGCGACTTCCCTTGCCCGCTTTTGCTCCGATGAAGGCGTTGGAAGTGCTGTTGATTGTGCTCCTCGAAGAAAAAAGGTCAGTATCTGCAGTGCAGTAATCATACCCCGTGGAAGAATGGTCTAGCCCCACGGACTAGTCGTTCAGTAGTCTTACAGAGCAGTTACTCAACGGTCCAGTTGTTTAGCCCTACTAGCGGGAGCCAAGAATTCATCGCAGTTGTTGGCAGCGCACAGCATAAGTCTCTAGCCTGCTGTATAGCCTACCGTCAGGGGCCCGGCAAACGGAACTCAGAGCTGCTCAACGCACCACCACCGCTTAGCATATCCACTTCCAGAAGCAGATGGGAATAGAATATCAGATCCCAATCCAGTCGTTTATCCAAAACCAGAATGAGGGCCTATGATATTCACCGAGCGGAAGCAGCAGGTCCACCAGCAGCTCCAGTCGCGGTTGACCCATCATTATCTCGCGTCGCGTCCCTCTCGGATCGGGAGCTCGAAGCATACCTATAGTTAGTTCTTGAGCCCCCTGTTGCCAAAGCGAGCAGTCCCCCCAACTAGCATCTATTAGTTAAGGGGGTTGGGGTATGGGACGCAGAAGCATAGGGAATGATAGCAGCAATTGATCCTGATCTGGTTTTATCAAGACCAAGAGCATTCCTACGGGATTTAGATTAAGAACAACCAATGGTGGAGGCAGTTGATCTTAATCCGCCTCTATGATCCACGACAAACACATGAGTTGAATGATTTCATCACCTTTATTAAATCATGCCGTATATCTTTATAAGCTCAGCTCGGCCCCGGCTAGAGCTTCAAGCTAGCGCTTTGCTCCGACCCAAAAGGGGGGTGAGTTTAGAACCAGAATCGGAGACGCTGTCAAGAGCACGAATCGATTCAACAGAGGAGGGTATGGTTATGAAAGAAAGAGAAAGAATCATGCAATTCCACCGGTTTACGAATCAAACCCAACGAGCCGAAATAAGAGACGCTTCTTCAGAAGGAAAAAACGAACGCAGTGGATGCCACTGAAGCCAATACAACAGAGGCTTCAGAATCAGCTGATGAGGAACCAGGGTTCCCCCCTCCCTATTTTGACTTAGTAAAGTGTGTAATTTCAGTCCCATGTGACTCTCCAAGGAGAAGTGGTGGCCAAGGTGACAAGGCTTTGCCAAAAAGCTTGAGCCTCTCAACAGGAGAAGAGAAGGAATGGCATATAAAAAGTGATGAAGAAAGGGGTCTTTATCTAACACTGTTGAATGGATAAGCTGCGAAGAGCTTAAGATATGGTGAATTTCCATGGCATAGAATATGGGTCCCAACAAACAAAAATTCGACCATTTTTTCATTAGGATAAGATTGAAAATTATCCAACCGATAAAAGACGTTTCTAGCAATTCGAAAAACATGTTGAATGCTTGACTCTAGTCTCTATCTACAATGCCAATTTTTTCTTGGAATGATTACCAAGATTTCCACTTGGCATGGAGAAGGACCCCCTACCTCGCCATGACAAGAAGAAAGGGTGTGAACATTACCTTATTCTATGACGAGTTGGATGAGATAGCAGGCTAAGGCGAGTAGAGGAGCAGACTCTGGTTTCAGTGCACGTGTGGAAGGAAACTCTTTTTAGCCAGCAAGCATAGGAAAGAAAGCCCCCCCTGGGAACTGACTCTTAATGCTAATCCATTA
>JAOSBM010000199.1:8807-29680 GCA_027568955.1 Erythroxylum tenue | reverse complement strand
AATGCATGATGTGCATTTTCCTAGTTTCTCATCAAATTTTCAAAATTCACAATTCTAGCCCTAACATGGGTAACGGGATGTTACAATTATCTTGGTGCTTTTTGTAGGACTCAAATCTATAAGTCAGATGGGTCATTAAATATTCTAACAATCTCCCATTTAGCCCATGTTACGACTTGATGATTCAACAATAAAACTTTAAGTGCACAAAATATATTGAATCGAACAAGTCATCCTTAATTGAATTAAGATGATGGGATCATGGCGGTCACAAGTTATACAACCTGATTCCTTCCATGTATCACAGAATCAACTCAACTCAACAAACTTTAAGTGGGTAATTCAGTAATTGTTATCTCATAAATAATAATTATTGTATACAACATAATATGGATAACAAGTAAGTGACCAAAAACATATGACTGTAATTGAATTCACAAGTGTCATAACAATTCAAGCAAGACAATGATATGTATATATACATGTTAGAATTCTATGCTAACAAGGACTTATCCATAAGGCCCATCCGTTTAACATGACCAATAAATGTTTGGGTTGTAAGCCTTTAGTTAACGGATCCGCTATCATGAGATCGGTACCAATAAGCTCAATTGACACTTTATGTTTTTGCACTTCTTCTTTCACAGAAAAATACTTCAAATACATGTGTTTCGCACCCTGTGAATATTTGTCATTCTTCGAGAAGAAAACGGATGCGAAATTATCACAATAAATTCTTAATGGTCTGTTAATATTGTCGACAAGACCAAGACTTAAGATAAAGTTCCACAACCACAATCCATGAATTGTTGCCTCAAAGCACGCCGCAAATTCAGCCTCTATAGTCGAAGTAGCAATGACGGACTGCTTTCCACTTTTCCACGAAATTGCTCCTCCAGCTAACAAGAACATATAACCGAATGTAGATTTCCATGAGTCTACGCAACCGGCATAGTATGGATCTGGGTAACCTATCAGTTCGAGATGGGTTGATTTGCTATATGTGAACATATAGTCCTTGGTTCCTTGTAAGTATCTAAGGACTTTCTTTGTAGGTTTCTAGTGGTCCATTCCAGGATTGCTTTGATATCGGCCTAGCATTCCAACAGCAAAACAGATATCTGGCTGAGTGCATGTTTGAGCATACATTAAGCTCCCAACTACTGATGCATAAGGAATAGACTCCATTTCCTTATGTTCCAAATCGTTTCATAGACATTGCATTATACTAAATTTGTCCCCTTTCTGAATTAGAACTATCCCTGCGGAGCATTTTTTCATTTGAAATGTTTCTAATAATTTCTTGATATAACCTTTCTAAGACAATCTTAACAATCCTTGTGATCTATCTCGAAATATTTCTATTCCTACACATAGGATGCCTCACACTTATCTTTCATTTCGAAATTAATAGAAAGAAAATTCTTTACATCATGTAACAAAGCCATATTATTAGCAGCAAGAAGGATATCATCAACATATCGGACTAATATAATGAACTTTCTCCCACTAACCTTTATATAGATACATCGATCAACAGTGTTTTCTACAAAATCGTAAGATGTAATGATATCATTAAACTTAAGATACCATTGTCGGGAAGCTTGTTTCAGTCCATATACTGACTTCTTTAATTTACACACTAATCGTTCCTTTCCTGTGGTTTTAAAACCTTCTGGTTGATCCATATATACTTGTTCTTCCAAGTCACCATTTAAAAAGGCAGTCTTTACGTCTATTTGGTGAAGCTCTAAATCATAATGAGCCACCAGTGCCATAACAATTCTTAAAGAGTCCTTTGAAACTAGAGAGAAGGTCTCTTTATAGTCAATACCATCCTTTTGAGTGTAACCTTTGGCAACAAGTCCGGCTTTATACCTTTCAATGTTGCCTTGTGAGTCACGTTTGGTCTTAAAGACCCATTTACAATCCACTTGCTTTGCACCTTCCGGTAACTTAACTAATTCCTAGACATTGTTATCATCCATTGATTTCAACTCTTCTTTCATTGCATTGAACCATTTTTCGGAATTGTTATATTCCATGGCTTGTTTGAATGAAACTGGATCCTTATCAATGCTCAAGTCACATTCATGTTCAAGTGAGTAAATTTCATAGTCACTTGAAATAGCTGGTCTTCTTTGCCTTACAGACCTTCATAATGCTATTTCTTGTGGCATCACTTGATCATTTGGAACTTGAACATCATTAGCTGGTTCTTCATTAATGTGTTCAATTTGTGAAATTGGAACATTAATTTGTTGTTCCGGTATGTTGCGTATCCGTGATGTAATAAGAGGAATAACAACCGGTGGGATCACATCTAATGTGGTAGCATCTACTCGACTTGGAGTAGTTTCTACTCGATTCTAATGAATATCCACTTTTTGTGGTTCTCCACTCCCACTGATTTGATCATTTTCAATGAACCGAGCATTACCAGAATCAACTATTCGTATACTATGGTTAGGACAATAAATCTGAACCCCTTTGATTTTTCAGGATAGCTAATGAAAAATCCACGAATAGTTCTTGCATCAAGCTTCTTTTCACGTGGATTATATAGCCTTACTTCTACCGGACAACCTCAAATGTGAAGGTGTCGTAAACTAGGTTTCCTTCCTGTCCATAGTTCATAAGGTGTCTTAGGAACTGCCTTACTAGGAATCCTATTAAGCAGATACACAATGGTCTTTAATGCATGCATCCACAATGATAACGGTACAGAATTATAACTTAACACATCCTAACCATATCCATAAGAGTACGATTGCGCACATATGCCTCGACTTGTAAGAAACTTTGTAAATGGACATGGACATTGTCCACTTTCATCAAAATTTCCATAATATTCACCACCTCTATCAGACCTCACTATCTTTACTTTTCTATCTAACTACCTTTCTATCTCATTAACGAATATCTCTAGGATGTCCACAGACTGAGACTTCTCATGTAGCAGATAAATATAACCATATAGTGAGAAGTCATCAATAAAGGTAATGAAATATTTTTCGCTGCCCCAAGAAGGAACGTCGAAAGGACCACAGATGTCAGTGTGTATTAATTCAAGTAATGTGTTACTTCTTGTGGCTGGATGCTTTGATATATGTTTGGTTTGCTTGCCTTTAATGCAATCCACACATATATCCCAGTCAACAAAATCCAATGGAGGTAAGATTTCATTTTTCACTAACCTCTGTACCCTTTCTTTGAATATATGACCTAATCTTTTATGCCACAAAAAAGCAGAACATTCATTATTTGCACTATGTTTATTTCCTATAATATGGTCAACATGAAACAAAGATGCGGCAAAATCAACATCAAAATTGAAACGATATAAACAATCAATTAGTGTACCAGAACCATAATAGTACTTATGCTTGTATAATGAAAAAGCACCGTTTCCAATCTTAAATTGAAATCCTACATCATCCAATTTTTGCAATAGAAACTAAATTTCTAATACACACTCAGGAACATAAAGACACTTTTCTAGATCTAGGTAAAACCCAGTGTCCAAGATCAATCTGTACGTCCCAATGTCCTCTATCCGTTCCTTCATTCTGTTCCTTATATACAAGAACTTTTCAATTTTGTTTATGGTCTGGATTGAAAGGAATCCCTGTTTAAAATGGCACACATGAGTAGCTGCACTAGAATCTAATCACCAGGTATTCTTAGGCACTTTAATAAGATTTGATTCAAAACATACTGATACATAGTATGTACCTTTCTTTTCGAACCAAGCCTTTCTTTTAGGACAATCTTTCTGAAAGTGACCAAGATTCTTACAGAAGTGGCACCTCTTATCTTTCTTGATTCGACCCTCATTAACTTTGCTGAGAGCTTTTTCCTTATCTTTGCCTTTCTGTCATGGTTTATTCTTGCTGCTACTAGCACCTTGATGAAACGTGAGATGAACGGAGTGTTCCTTCATTTTTTTTCAATCTCCCTTCGTCCTGAACTAACATGGCCTTAATTTCTTGAAGGTTCCATTTTTCTTTAATAGTGTTATAATTCACTTGGAACTGGCTAAAATCTAGAAGAAGTGAGTTGATTATAAACTGTACCAGAAAGGACTCACTCACATCCATACCCATGGATTTTAGCTTTGCATCTAGGTTTGACATATGAGTTGCATGATCGTGAATGGGCTGTGACCATTCAAACTTCTTGGTCGTTGGCTCACTCATTAAAGTCCCTACTATGGACTTGTTAGCTATATCTGATAGGGAGTATTCCTTAAGCTTTAACTTGAACTCCTTTGCATTATCCGTCTTAGGAATTGATGGCTTCACATTTTCTGCGATTGTCATTCGCATCAAATTCAAACTAAGCCTGTTAGATCGTTCCCAAGCCTCATAATAATACTTGTCAGCTTCAGAACTAGTCTCCGTTATGGCTGCGGGCCTTACGTCTGAAATTATAGCCAAGTCCATATCCATTACACCCAGTTGGAACTGGATTTGTTCTGACCATTCCCCATAGTTCAGACCATTGAACTTGATTAAGCCATTTCCTAAGGCGAACAAATTAGTTAATGTTGCACATATAACATACAACCCACGCATTAATGCTTCGAGTAAACCTAAATGGATTCAAACTAACTAATACACTTTGATTATGTATTTAAATTCTACTTTGGGTGAAATTTAAATACATAGTAGTAACCTATTATGATGAATATATATAGTTCACTATAATAAACAATTAATCAAGTTCTAGTTAACATGTATTTTATCTTTGGATATACAATCATATTAACTAAATTTGTTGATAAAGTCCCTTTAATGTCATTAATTATAAGCAATGGTCCACCTTTGGGTGACCTCCTAGCGTTATAATTAATATTCTCAATTGTTCAATTCACCTTTATGTCATTTTAGCATTATATCATAATGAACAATTAAAACAATCACAATTAAATGATTAATACTTCAAGCTAGGCCACTTTGGTGACTAACAAGCTTTCCATGCAAACATTTAATTGGACAATTATCATACATGAAAAATTTAATTTAATTAGTTTGGTCACTTTGGTGACTAACAAACTATTCTAAACATCCATAATGTCATGTATTATACTCAACATATAATAGGAAAATTTAATTCTAAATATTACATAATATAAAATATTCATAGTACCAAAGAAATATATAATATGGCATTAATTTTCAAAATTATATTATGCATAGAAAATTGATCAATTATGAATTAAATAATCCATTATATTCCATCAAAAAATTATTTTTACTTAGGGTTAAAGTCCATAAATATTTACTAACCTTATGTTATCCTTTAATGGCCCGAAGGCCCAAAAAATTAGTCCATAATTTGATTTTTGGGCCTAGAAACTCGTCTGCACGTGCCAGCTTCTGCTTGCACAGAGGCAGCGTTTGGCACGTGCACTGCACATGCCAGCATCTGCGTTTGGGCAAAGCTGCGTCTGGTGCGTGCACTGTAAGCACCAACCCTTTGCCTATTGACGCAGCGTCTGGTGCGTGTAATCTTCCTTCAATGCTGGTTTTTTTTAATTCTATTCTAACGTTTCTTTCTTTCATGGAGTCTTCTCCATACTACAAAACATCCCAACGTCATTCTTCCAAACATTTTGTATCATACCACGGAAACACATTCTCAATATTTGGTTAAGACAATCACGGTAACAATCAACGAAATAAACCCATGGATTTCCTCACTGTATCTAAGAAAGGTAGGCCATTACAAATACGGACAAACATTATAATCATAGAGGATGGTCTTCAAAACGAAAACTTTACGATTTTGAGGATTTTCAATTCGCATACAAAACCTACGTAATCATTCATGACGCTATAGCACAAAGAATGCATTAACCTGCTCTATACTGAAACATACACGGTAGAAAATTAATCATGAAACATTATCATCACAAATAGAACAGACAACCATGGTGTACGACAGACAAAAATAATGCAGCAACCATGTCTCTGATACCAATTGAAAGAAATTTAATGGATCGATTAAGTTTGGCGTACTTGTATCCATGATTGTTTTCAGTAAGATGTTGATGTTCTTGTTACAAGTTTATTTCCTCTCTTCTTCTTTCTTTACTGTGTTTCTTCAATAGTTTAGAAATGATTCAGATAACCTTTCAATAAGTTTCTAAAACTTATATAGCACCACCAACTGACATGTCGTTTGGTAATTGGAAGAGAGAGGAAAAGGGTAGTTGACCCATTTGAGATTCATTATTTAATACCCAGTAACCATTATCTTGAGTGCTTTTCATAGGACTCAAATCTATAAGTCACATAGGTCATTAAATATTCTAACATTTCTTACCCTATACTCTCATATATTTAGTTCACATTTGTCTTTCCTAATTTACATTATCCCCACTCACTATACCTAACTTCACCATAGACCCTGATCATAATCCTTTCTCTTGTCAACATAATATTAACCCTTTTTTTGATCTCTCATAATATTCTCTTCCCTCTTATTTCGCTAATCAGACCACCTCCCATACACCTCCATGTGTCTTCTCTATACAATTGCAACCTTCCACCATGCAATCTTACAACTCCTGCCTTGTTGAACTCTAAGCTAAACTTCCTTCTTCTCCCTTATCCACTTCCTCTGGTCATGAAGCCTCATCTTTCACTCAAGCCCATAAATACTAAGAGTGGAGAACTATTATAAAAGTTGAAAATGATGCCTTAATTGCTAATAACATATGGCAACTAGTTCCTCATCTTTCAAATTATGAATTATCGGCAAAAATTGTGTTTAATCAAAAGGCATTCAAATAGCACAATTGCAAGCTATATAGTGCAATTGGTGGCTAAGGGATATCATCAATAGGAGGTTATTAATTATGATGAGACATTTAGCACAAATTTTAAGGTAACCACTATCAGAACGATTATGTGTTATGCCACGACGCAAAAGTGGCCCCTTAAGCATCTTGTTATGTCTAATGCTTTCTTTCATGACTTTCTACACGAAACAGAGTTTACGAAGCAACTTCAAGGATTAAAAATTCTTAACAGTCCTGATCATATATGAAAATTAAATAGGTATTTATATGGATTTAAACAAGCACCACTTGCTCAAATTGGAAGATTGAGTTCTTTTCCAAAGCTTATTTCTATTATCACCATAACTCACATATTTTTATTGGTGTATATAGATGATATTTTGATCATCACTATCTCCTCCCAAGATATTGATGGTGTCCTCTTAAATTACAAAATGAGTTCCTATTAAGGACCTTGGCCATCTTTTCCTCTTTTTGTAGTTGGAGATTCTTCAAAAAGTTCATGTTCTTATATTATGCCAACAAAAATATGTTAATGATATCCTTATTACAGTAGGAATGCAAGACCCAGTATACCACTTTATTTAGGCTTGATATAGATTACATAGTCAATAAGCTTTACTAGTATATGCACATCCTAACGATGTATATTGGAAGGCATTAAAGCAATTACTCGCTATCTCAAATTCACTGTCAGTATATTTCTTATTGCCCTATATATGAATTGCTCTATATGTTATCTTTAGTGTTTTCCTACTATAATTAGGGAGGATGCAATGATTATCGACGTTCTACTAATGGTCTTGTAATCCACCTCAACAGTAACTTAATTTTATGGGTCTCCAAGAAGCAACCAAAAGTAGCTAGATCTATGAATGAAAGTAAATATAAAACAATTTGTAACAAATACAATGAGTTAGCCTTCTATATTATCGTGTGATAACATTGGTGCAATATACCTAGGGTCCATTTGTTTTTACTTTTATTTTTCTGTTGTAGTTTTTAGTTTTTGCTTTTTTTTTACCAAATAGCCTTTATCATTATCTCTAGTACTACTTTACATCATATTATTGATAAAATAGTACTTGTTGCAGCTTAACATTAATGTTACTAAAATTTTACTTATTACACCTTAAATAAGGAGCAAAAGTGATAACAGAGATAATAGTAGGGACCAAATTAGACCTTTTATGAAATGTTAAGGTGAAAACTACACCTTTAAACAATCTTTAAAGAAATCATTTTCAATATTACATTAACATTTGATTAGTCCACATGGCCTAATTGTGACATCACATAATTGAATTGAAGACCTATATACTAGAATTTGCCAAAACTTAACTTTTTCTTGATTTATGGTGCTACTAGTACCATTTTAAAAATTTTAAGGTGCAACGTGATACTATAGATAACAATGGAGAATAACTTAGAATTTGTAGGAAATGTTAGGGAGAAATTCATACCTTTTACCATTTGTCTTTTTTTTTCTATTTTAAAATAAAAATAAACATTGTTTAATTATTAATGTTAATATAGTTATATTTCATTAGTAAAGATAGTTAGTTGTATGTGTACCATATCTATCACAAGACTTATAAAAAGCAAAAAAAGCCAGTCCTATACATTTGTGAAAAAATCGAGTGTAAGATAAAGATAATGGATTTTGAACCATTAATGAAAATAGAGAATATAATTATAATAAAAAGAATATAATAAATAATTAGAGAGTTGAAGAGGCCTTTTTGTTTTAGGAATAGAGGGATTTAAACCCTCACAATTTCAAAAGTTGACGGATTGTTTATTATATACTTGTTTAATATGTATAAATTTTATATAGGTTTAAATATCAATATAAATGGATCTTGTCTTCTCAAATTTTTTGGAGTGGAATTTGTGGTGTCATCCTATAGGGTTCATTATTTTTTAATTTCTTCTGTAGCAAAATGTGAGAGATTATCGAAGTGATACCTATGGACCCAGTTCTTTGGTTAGGAACAATCAATAATAGCCTATATAACACACTTGATAAATTATCATATTTTTGGAGTGCTCTTACCATTAAAGTCAAAGCACTAGTTTTTCCTAGTTTTTATAGAGCTAGAAAAGAGGACCCTCTTTACTCCATATTAATTAATTTATAGGTATGGTAGATATTGTAACTCACATTAAGCCTTAGTAGAGTGCTTAAGAAATGCTTAAGAAATCATCATATTACTTGCCTTACACCTATCTCCAATTGAGAAAAAGAAGTCCATGAGTAATGTAATCTATAGCTATATAATCCAATTTTAATGCAATCTGAGTAGCAAGAATAGTAAAATCTAGAGCTGGAGGAATGATAGATGGATGAGAGAATGTCTTCATTTTGTTTATTGTCATTCCTTCGGAACAAGGATAAGTAGACTCATATTTTTTTATATTAAGCTAAACCTGCCACAGTTATAACAACCGATTCTCTTTCTCTATAAAATTATCAATTTGATTTACTTAGGCTAAGATTAACTTTTTCCTTATCAATTGGCTTGGTATCAAATTCAATCTAGTTCCCTATTGAATGAAAATATTACTGCCTTTCTTAAGTGAACATGCCTCTCTCTTCCCTCCCTACTGAAGAATCTTTTTCTATATCGATCGAGTAAGGCTCGGACATCGGTGATCAACGGTAAGTGCTATATGAATGAGTAGGGGAAGAATGGAAAAGGAAAGGGTTTTTATTGGACGTCATTCAATTGAATGGCAAAAGAAAGGGTTATTGTTGAATGTCGTTTAATCGGTGTTATTGAACTATTACTATTACTCCCCCTCTTCAACTATTTATTAGAAAAATCAAGCCCTTTTACCCAAAGTAGTGGGTTTTAAGCTGATTGAATTTGAACAAGTAGAAGTAGGGTTTGGGTTTCAGGTGATATTTTGGTATTTTGTTAGAACTTATGGATTTAGGGGTACAAGAAGAGGGAAACCTTTTATAGCTTAAATCATAGCAAAAAATGTTATTCGGATAGTAGTGGATCAAGGTATGCAACATGCAGAACTCATGATAAAAGGTCCTAATCTTGGAAGAGATGCAATATTAAGAGATATTCGTATAAGTGGTATACTATTAAGTTTCATCTAGGATGTAACCCTTATAGTAAACAATGGCTACATACCCCTTAAGAAAAGACTCATGGAAAAATAGAAATTGAAGAAAATTCAAGAGAAAGAAATAATTCAATGATTTGATCAAATATTGGGGCCCTATCAATTAGTATTACACATAAGAAATCAATTATTACATTGATATAATTAGACCTGGTCTTTATAGAAAAACTTGGGGTTTGCTATCCTAGGTAAGATCTATTTAGAATCATAGGATCCTTTTCTATTAGATAGGAAAGGCTATTACACAAAATCAATTTCTAAGCAAATTGATAAGATCCTTCATTTTAGTTTAGTAGCACCTTAGGATGGCATAGCCTTAACTTTAAAGTTAAGGGAAAGGTTCAAACGTGGAAAGGTTTATGGTGGATACCTAGGCACACAGAGTAGAGAAAGGGCGTAGTAAGCAATGGAATGCTTCGAGGAGTTAAAAAAAATAAGTGTATATTTGGAGATTCTTGAATAGGTCAACCTTTTAAACTATCGCTAAATCCATGGGTAGGTAAAAGAGAACTAGGAAAACTAAAATATCTTAGTAACTAGAGGAAACCATTTTAGTTACAAATTCTTTTTGATAAGTAAGTAACAGTTCATAAGAACAAAAACCATTTTAATAGATAATAATAGAATCCAAATAATTCCTAAAAAATATAAATTTATATCAAATTTGAATTAAAAATTAATCCTAATATTGCAGTATTAAAAAATCATATAGGAAAAAATATCAAATAACTTCGATCGTGAGATATATAATTGTCACTATAAAAAAGAACTATAATTCCAATCATATTAATTAACATTAAAAAATAGAGGTAAGTGCGTCAATCAAATGGTCGAACTCTAAAGAAAAATCGTTATTAAGGTTTTAAGACAATAGATATTGGTAAATAGAACTACCAACTATCATTAAGAAATTTATCTTTAGACCAAAAATAGGCAAAGGTGGAATGACTCAAAGAGAAATGGTTCCCAAAAAGAAGTCATTGTTTTAAAATTAGAATCTGCTTTGTCAAACCACCTATAAGAATCATATTTTGAATTTTATTTGGAAGATACTCGATAATAGCATCCATTGAATGAATAATGGATCTTCCATTCAAAGCTTATAACACTTCTCCTTTCGACCTTTTAGCAACAAGCAGGTGTCAGTCTCTATACATCGTGATACCACTTTGCAAAGTACTATGTTTTTAAGAAACTGTGGTTATCTACTGGTATACACTGCTTTCTTAATGAAAAGATAGGAGAGCACCCATTCTTTCGAAGTTATGGGAATTTTGCCAAGTTCCTTCGATATGGTTTTGTCAAGCGCCCCAGTATGCTCTAGGAATGGGGGATTGTGTTGGTTGTAAGAGGAGTGAATCCGCCTATCCAATAGAATTCTGAAGAATTTGAGTCTATTTATAGCTTGAAACAACCTATACTAGAAAGAGGAAAGAAATTAAAAAATATATGTATAGTAAAATAAGTATCTAAAGAATATAAACTATGTGTTCAAGTGTGAGTTTTTTTGGACAAAGTCTATCTTGTCTTTTCTATGAACACTTTTCCTTGGTTAACAATATTTGTAGTTTTAGCAATATCCATACCTTCTTTAATTTTTCTTTTTCCCTCATAAAGGAAATAAGGTAATTAGGCGGTATCCTATATATATTTATATTTTAGAACTTCTTTTAATGACCTATACATTTTCTTATTATTTCCAATTGAACGACCCATTAATTCAATTAACAAAGGATTATAAATGGACCATTTTTTATTTTTAATGGAGATTGGGAATAGATGGACTTTTTCTAGGAGTTATTTTACTGACTTGATCTATCACCACTTCAGCTAATTTAGAAGCTTGGTCGATTACTCGAAATTCCTGATTATTCTCTTTTTTTAATGTTAGCAATGTATAATGGTCAAATATGATTTTTTTCTCAAAAACATCAAAAACATCCTTTTTTCTTTTTTTATTAGAATTTTTGGATTATTATATGATGATTTTGAAACTTTCCATTTATATATAGAAATAAATATAAAAATATAAAGAGATAGATTAGAAACACTTATGTCAATGACACCAAAGGGAAAATGAATGAAATTGGGCCATGGATGGATTATAATAAAATAAAGCTACTTTAAGGTTTCCTGTGAAATGAGGCAAAGAACTAAGACACTACAAAGAAATTTTAGGAGTTACGAAGGGAACTTCAAGCTTATACTAGTCATAGCTTGAGAATGAGAATTAAACTCTATAAGATCTAATCTCCCATTGTTCCTCAGTATAGCTTAGTGGTAAAGAAGTCGACTATTAACTAATTATTTGTAGGTTCAAATCCTACTTTGGAAGATTCGATTCATTCCAAATTCTTGAATTGTTTAATTCTATCTCATCATATCACATTCAATTTTACGATATTTGAGAATCACCATCAACGCCTCGATATAGGTAAGTCTGGTATAATCCTTTGTTCTATAGTCTAGGTAGGGCTAATTATAACTAGCTAATTTAGAATTTTCTAAAACTGAAAAGTCAAACCTTTTCTTCCTCATTCACTAATTTACCCATTGTTAAGATAGATATACATATCTATATCTGACACTAAACCAGGAAATTAATAAATAATAAATCTAGGAATAAAGATAGGTATTAATAACTTATCCAATTTTTTTTCTAGGAAAAGAATTGGGTTTAAGAGATAAATGGATCTAATTACTCCTTAAATTAATGAATTATCTTAGACGTATGTTGAATTGGTAGGTATATGTATCAATCAATGGACGTTTTTAGTATGATGGCTAGTTATTTCCATTTGGCTCGGCCTTGAAACAATTCATTGCATTAATATTTATCCATTCCAATATCTTTTTTTAACCTATATTCATTAGGATAGTTTATACTCAACTCACTAGGTAAATCCAATATTGATAACCAACAAGGCCTTCCCCAGTCAAAGTAAGGTGCATAAGGGTGGGATACTATTAAATTTACTTATTAAGGCTCTCTGACTAAGTATATAGCTAGAAGATCTAATCTACTACTAATGCTTTAGCTATATTCTTCCTTTATCTTTGTATAATCTATTAATGGATCAAGAGCATAAGACAAGATAGAGTTTTTTCTAGCTACATATATATATATATATATATATATATATATATGATATGTATTTGGTTATTTTCCCTATTTTTATAATGAAAAGGAGATCAAATTGATTTTTTAAAATAAAAAGAAGATATGAATAGGAGGAAGCACAATTTTATAATAAAAAACCACTATTACCATTTGAGAATATAAAACTCATGATTGAAAACCCAAAAATGCACTAGCATCAGTCTTATCTCACACCATCAAAAGTAGAGGAAGCTAATTGAGTTAACTAAGAATCATTCATTTAACTCTCCTTAGAATAAAGCTCAATTACATTGATCCTCTCCTTTGAACCTAAAATGATGCCTTTATACCTTTATAAGGTAAGATTAGGAGCAATAAGTTCACCCCTAAAAAATCTAGACTCTTTTTTTGCCACTTTCAGTGACCATTATTGATCCATCAACTTCTGAGCTAACATGGTTAAACTAAAAATAAAAAGGTGTTCACCTCTGGGATGTGTGATTGAGACATAATTGCAGTGTTACAAATGGAAGTTGTAATTACAACTACAATGACAAAAAAATAAATATGAGTTAATATATGTTCTAAAGTAGACAATATCATAAAAATTTCAACTTTTCTATTTTGCAAATTATAAAGAATATAGAACCTACATATTTGGAATAAATAAGCGGAGGAGGAAGAATGATATTTCATTTCTACAAATATGGATTATTAAAAAATAAGACATAAATTTGGATATTTCTCTTCAACTCCAATTTTTTTGTTTAAAAATATAGAAGAGATAGAATGTATATCCTTAAATATTAATCCATATTACACAGAAATCTCAGTAACCAAAAATTTGAAATTGATACAGTAGGGAACTAGAAAAGAGTATATTTTGCTTCTATATAAAATAAAACATATTCTAATAGGATCATTGGATTATTTTTCAGTCAATTATTGAATGATAAATAACTATAAGTGACACAGATATTTTTTCTATTGAAAAGAATCATTACTTATTGCTTTACTTATGTATCAATTGTATCAATTTTATTTTCTTATGCCAGAATTTTTTTAATTCAAATTCAATTCCAAGATTCCTTCCTAAATTCATAGTCAATAGTTAATGGTTCCAATTTTCCCTAGGAATTTTGCTTTTGTCACTAAAAATTCATATTTGTATTTTCGTTTCACTAGAAAGAAGAAAAATTCAATATAGTATATGTTTTGATATTAACTAGATAGTGCAATTCGATTACTCAAGCTAGCCTTGTATTGAACGCATCTTTCAGATAGACTTGTTTTTCCCTAAATGTGTAGTCAAGTAAGTAGTAGGAATTATGTTCGATTCCCATAACCAAGTTTTTATTTTTTTACTCCTTTATTTTTTTTCTTATTCAATCCAAAATGAAGTGGGGACAAAGTGTTACTTTTACTTTTAGCTAAAGGTGAACAACCAATATTGCAAGCAATAGGGAGCCTCTACCTGTTTGAGTAGTTACAAGTTGGAAAAGGTATCAATAGTTTGAGTCATGAAAAGGCCATTTGCTTTACTTATTTATTCTATTCTATTTTTTCTTTTCATAGATATCGAAAATAT
This sequence comes from Erythroxylum tenue, assembly GCA_027568955.1. Lineage (NCBI taxonomy): Eukaryota > Viridiplantae > Streptophyta > Magnoliopsida > Malpighiales > Erythroxylaceae > Erythroxylum > Erythroxylum tenue. The sequence goes on along the minus strand of JAOSBM010000199.1, from coordinate 15,043 downwards.
ATTTGTTATTAAATAATAAGATAAATTTTTTCTCTAATTATTCATTCCTAGTCTTATTGAACCAGATATTATGTAATAAAGTCACAGGGCACACAAATTTGAGCAAAACTAGGAAAAGGAAGAAGCAGGTAGAGAAATGGCCTACAGTTTCTTTCTCTTTTTGTTCACTCTTCCTAAAGCGAGGAAAATTGCATGTAGAGATCCCTAGCGGCTTATAGTTTAATTGGTTGAAACTTACCACTCATAATGGTGATATTATAAGTTGGATCCCTACTAAGCCTACTACCCCTTCTCTTCACCTGAGACAAGGTAGTAGAAGTCCCCGCTACTCTGAAGATCTCAATGACATGATGACACTTGGAGTACCAGATACTGGATAGCCTGGAGGAAGGTTTCTTAAGAATATAATATAGTAATTTAGTAAAAGAAGTGGTGTTACTTAGATCTTTCTTAAGTGTTGGTTTGATAAAATGGAATCAATAGCAATAAGAGAAGGAGAAAATGGCATAAAGGGAAAAGAATTCTTAGTTGAATAAAATTCAAATTTGGCAATTGTTCCATTAGGAGCTCTTGGTCTTATATAAGTAACTGGTGTTGGATATAAGACTTTTTCAGTTATCAGTGCTACTGCTTGAGAAGAAGCTACACATTTTTCTTAAGAAATTCCTTTTGAATTATATATATATATATATATTAAAATGTCATTATGGGACATATAATGCATGAGAGACGTATGATCATTACGCTTTAATCGAGTTAGTGGTTAATTGGTTTAAAAGTAGAAGATTTATAAAAAAAAGCCTATGTCAAGATGATCTACTTATGTTATGTACTAATGACACTACTTGAATTGAGGTAATCTTAACTTCTCTACTGAGATTCCAAAAAGTATCAGGTCTAAGGTTTAACCCCCAAAAGAGTTTTGCTAACCTTTTCAAGAAAAATATAATTGACTCCTTAAGGGTGACCATTGATGCAGGGATTTCAATACAATAGTTACCTTTTAATTACTTGGATGTTCCCATCTCCTTAAGGAAGCTAAAGGAAACTGAATGTAGACCACTACTTGACAAAGTTCATAAAAGAATCAGTAACTAGAGCAATAGATTTATGTCTTATGGAGGTAGGTTACAACTAGCTATATCCATTTTCAATAGCCTATGCATCTATTGGCTGTCACGCTTAGCAATACCTAAAGCAGTGTTGAAAAAGATTAACAGAAGTATAAGAGACTTCATATGGTATGGACAAAATCTCAGTGGTAAAAAGACTTCTAAAGTTAAATGGAGTGTCATTTGTCTACCCACAGAATATGGTGGATTAGGTATGAACTTAGCTAGCAGAATGAGCAAGGTATTGTTAGGTAAAAAGCTATAGAGGATTCATTATGATAAGGAGACTCTCTAGGTGAAATGGGTGCGCATGTTTCATGTCAAACAAGGAAGCATTTGGTCTATGGCTAAAAAAAGTACTCAATCCTATACCTTTCAACAAATCTTATGTACCATATCATTTATGCATTCTCATATCAAGCATTACATTAGATATGGAAAAGGCACAAAATTCTAGTTTGACAACTGGCATTCCCTTGGGCCTTTGTGCAAGACTCAATATTTTATAGCTCAAACACAGTTAATCCCTGAAAACATCAAAATGAACATATTTGTTTGAAATGACAACAGGTATTGACCATTTCATGCAGGGAGAGGAATCAGTCTAATAGTAAATTGTATGCCAGATTATTCACCTGATCTGAGGTAAGATGATAAAGTTAGATGGAAGTTACATAACTCACACAATTTTACCTTTGTCCACTGATTATGTTCTTATTTTACAATCTGATATGGAGTTCTAGAACAGTTCAAACACACTCTTTCATACTCTGGTTAGCTACTAGGAAAAAGCTAAATACCAGCGATAAGATAAAATTTTAGATTTCAGATAAGCTTTGTCCTCTATGTACCAGTGAGGAAGAATTAATTGACCACATCTTCTTCAAGTGTTGCCACACAATTCCACTATGGAAAAAAATTCTCAACTTATTTGGCCTATTGGATATGAACCTCAATTAGGAAGACTATTTGTATTGGATAATTGGGCTAAAATGGAAAATTAAGTAGGATCTAAAAGTGTCATGACTAGTTTTGCAATTCTTGTACATTTCATATGGATAATGAGAAACACTAAGTTATTTAGGAAATCTGAGCTTTACAGTAAGTACACCTGGATGGAGTTCTATCTCCAGTTAATGATGACTATTTTGATGAACCAGACAAAGGTTCATCAACATCTCACCTTAACTTGTATCAGTTAGCTAATTAGAATATAGACAGTATAGATTTTTTAGTTAGCCAATTTGTACATACTCCAACTATTGGTGATGATTATCACTTCCTTTTTGTAATTTCCACGTTTTTTTGAATGAATATACCACTTATTTTCCAAAATAAAATATTATATTTTTAGCTATGTAAATGTAAAATGTAAAATCTCATAGACCTTTAATATAAACATAATTAATGCAAGATCAAAAGATAGCCCTAAAATACATAAGTTAATAATCCAAAAGAAAATCAAATCAATCTCTTTTTTTTAATTATTCTTATCAAGATCAAGTAAGAGTTTTACGATGAGTCTTTATTCTTTTTCTATATATATAAATTCAAGTATGATCCTGCATAATCTTCAACATTATCAGTTTTTAGTACTTAGATCAAATAATATGATGCAAGCAAATGTTCCTAGAATCATGGAGATATAAAAGAGCATTTAAGTTATCATGCTTGCATATCCACCATTTGAGTCACAACAATTATTTCAATATGCTCAAATGGTACAATCCCTCCATCGTCCTATAATGAAAAGAGATCTTGTATTTCTTATTCTGTGAAGATACAGAGTTAGGTGCTCCATTTTACTTTTCCCATTAAGGTTGAACCTAAACTTGTGCTTAAAAGATAGTTATTTATATGCTACTAAGGGATATATGGATTCTTAAGAAGAGAGGATCAATAGTTTCCATTTCTTATCCTTATATCTTTTAAAAATACTTCATATATTCAACCTAAGAAGTGAAAATTGTTCAAATGATATGACGAATACTACGAAAAAATGCTTATTCTAAAGAAAATGAAACAAACTTTCATTGTATGAATTGAAAGAATTTATATAGATAGAATAAGAATAGCGACTTATTGTAAAGTTATTACTTAATTTTGATAAGAATAATAAAAAAGAATTATGTGAGTTTCTTTTGGATTAATAACTTACGTATTTTGGGTTTGATTTTTTAACTTACATTAATTATGTTTACAACTCATTTAGGAATCACCAATTCATGAGGCAGTTGGAGCATTACCAAACGAACTATAACTAATTCGGGTATTTGGAAGTATTAAGATATGGCTAGAGTGCACATTATATTTTCTAGCTTACACTTTAATAGCTATCTGACATTGGGTATATTGGGATTTAGAAATATTTTGTGATGAACATAAACCCTCTTTGGATTTACTTAAGATCTTTAGAATATACTAATACTAATAGGCTGGGTAAGAGCACGGTGACCAAAAAGAAAGCAAAAAAGAAAAAGCATAAGGGGGTGATGTCCCCTAAGTGCCTTTTTTAATGATGTCCATCCTAGTGTGGAATATCAGGGGGCTGAATGATCTCCTCAAAAAGATGATGGTGAAGCAACTAGTTGCAACTTCCAACCCTGTTTTGGTAGGTCTGCTGGAAACTAAAATAAAAGCTCCAGCAAATAGGAAGGGTTTAACTTTTTTAGGGACTCAATGGTTCCTTTTCGCTAATCATGCACATCACTACAATGGTCGTATTCTTAGCTGGTACAATTCAGAGGCACTAGAAGTTCAAGTGCTCAAAATGGGTGATCAGTTTATGCATCTTCGATGTAAAGAAAAAGGCAAGGATCAATTAATGATTACTTTAATATATGCTGCAAATTTTGCTTTCCAAAGATCTGATCTGTGGAGGGAGTTGATGGACTTCCAAATTGGACTGAACAGCCCGTGGTTGGTTATCAGTGATTTTAACTACTGTCTCAACTTTTTAGAAGTGGAGGGCGGAGTCAGATTTCATGGAGGTTTAGGTGGCAAACTTCAGCAACTTTTTCGCCATACCGCATTAGTTGATCTTAGAGGAAATGGCAGATGGTTCACATGGGAAAACAAACAAAGGGGAGACATGTATATTCAGAAGAAGTTGGATCGTGCGTTGGTAAATCAACAATGGCTCCACTCCTTCCCTCTTAATTCGACTGTGTTTGGTGACTCGATTTTTTCGGACCATACGCCCATTATTCAGCACCACTATGTTACTCGCAATTTAGGAGCCCCTTTCTGATTTTTCAATGGTTTACTACGGGCAGATGGGTTCATGGAATTGATTGCTCAGATCTGGAGGGTGGAGGTTCAGGGTTATAAAGGCTAGCAGTTAATGCAGAAATTGAAGATGGCAAAAAGAGCGATCAAGGATTTTAGTAAGAAGAAAACGCTTAATATCTAGGAGTTGGGTACCCATTTGGCTAAATTACAGCAACAATGCTATAAGGACCCCCTTAATGAGAGTCTACGAGTCCTTGAGACGGATAGCATGCATAAATATCAAGAGGCTCTGACACTGCATGACTCCATTCTTCGACAAAAAGTAAGACAAAACTGGTTAAAGGAGGGTGATAGAAATTCAAAGTTTTTTCATACAGCTATCCTTGCTCGCCGTAACAAGAACACAATCACTGAATTGTTAGATATGGATAGAAATTTATGGAGAGGTCAAGAGGTAGTGTCTGCTCATATTAGGGATTTCTTTGTTCAACTTATGGGTTGTCATGAAGAACCGAAGAGGAATGAGTTTGGGGTTAGACATGTGCTGGAATTTACTCCAAGTCAAGCAACTATAGACTTGTTAAATGCCTCGTTTACTGCTTTGCAAGTAAAGGAAGCCTTGTTTCAACTTAACAGCTCAAAAGCTCCGGGACTAGATGGGTATTGTTGGACCTCGTTTTCGGAGCTAAACATCCGGAGTCCTAAACCTTGAGCTTATTACCATATAGGGTCATAACCAACATTTCCCAAAGGTGGTGTGCCCACACTAGTCAAACACCAAAATCTCAACTTTACCTCATCAAAGAAATCGTAGCTTTAAGTATTTAGTTTTTTTTGAAATAAGAATCATCTCAATCGGAGTTTTACAGCTCAAGATATACTTAAAAAGCTAAAACGTGATCATACCCCAAGCATGCTCTCCCAACCGACCCCTCACTTACTCTAATGTAACTTCCTCAAAAAGACTCCAAAAGATACAAATTTTCTTGGAGAGATAGTTTAAAAAGTTAGGAATCTGTTGCTTCAAGAATCACTTCATTTGGGGGTGGGATGAGGAAGTTATACCCGAACGAAATCAAACATGTTTATACCATCAATCAATTTGTACCTATCTTGGTGCAATTGCCATAACGTTTGCTACAGATTTCGGATTGACTTCATTTTAGTCTAGCTTGAAAGAGGACTTCTAAAACTCTCATGAAGACCCCGAAGACCAATTCTATCATCTGGAGGGTAGAAAAATGGAACAGACGATATGATGTCATTTTGAGACGGAAGTGACGTCATCAGATGATACAAGGTTGGGAAAATTGCCATAACTTTCCCTACAGATATCAGATTAAGGTGTTATTTATGTGTTTGGAAAGAAGACTTCAAGAGCTACAACTTCTATGAAGACCTTAAAGACCAATTCGTTCATCTTAGAGGTCAAAAATAGAATAGAAGATATGGCATCATTTTGAGACGGAAGTGACGTAATTAGAAAATACAAGGTTGGGAAAATAGTCATAACTTTCCTCAAAGATATCATGTTAAGGTGTTCTTTATATGGTTGAAAATAAGACTTCAAGTTCTACAATGCTTTTTAAGACCTCGAAGACCAATTCTTTCATCTTAGAGGTCAAAAATAGAACAGAAGGTATGACGTCATTTTAAGACAGAAGTGAGGTCATTAGACAATACAAGGTTAGGAAAATTGCCATAACTTCTCCTACAGATATAGGATTAAGGTGTTCTTTATATGGTTGGAAAGAATACTTCAAGATCTACAACTCTTATGCAGACCTTGAAGACAAATTATGTTGGATCCCGTTCCCGGAACCCAACTATCCGACCCAAACCAAATCAAACTAAACCAGAGCATTCCCATTCTTGCTCTGATACCAAAGATGT
>JAOSBM010000197.1:63679-65919 GCA_027568955.1 Erythroxylum tenue | reverse complement strand
TCGTTTTGTTCTTTCTCTATTTGTGCTATTGTTTTTTTTCTTGTTTCGGCGCTATTGATTTCTTTCATGACCTGCTTTCAAAGGCGGGAATCCCTCTGTGGAACCGTATTCTCTCTCTCTATTTGAGTCGCTGTGTGGGATGGGAAGTGGGTGGTACCCTTCTTGCATCCTTTTTTGCTGCTATTTGTATTAGCGGGGGTCATCTTAATATGATGCCTTCGGGGTCTTCGGAGACGCCAGGTTGGACTTCGCTGCTTGGTAGTCCCCCGTCTGGAACGGAAACGGCGGGCACGAGCTCGTCCGTAAACCAACCAGACCCCCAACCCGGCTCCCCGGATCAAGTTTTCCCTCAAGAGCAGCCTGTTGATCCTGACGGTTACCTGCCGTTACAGAACGACGTAGAGAGGCGCCTTGAGCTCGGTCATAGACTGCACATAAATTATATTTCTTCTTCCCGGGGGCTCGAAGAAGAAGAAGAAAACTCAATTGTGGCGACCCAACTCCAAATTGAGAAAAAGCTCGAAAGGGCTCTGCTTTCCGAGGGGTATTCCCGGGAGTCTCTTTTTGAAAAGAGACACCAAATAAGGGGGTTTATCTTTTACCCCCAGGGGAGTCCCCTTTCCCGGTCAACCTATATTCGCTATAAACATCAAATCGAAAACTATGGTGTATACCATAGCACTCCTTATAGGAATTTTATAAGGGCGATCGACAACTATGAGCTCTTTTTATAGAGCCTCCAACTAAAAACCTTCTATTTAATATAGAAAGTGGAAGGTGGGGCGAAGAGGGGTGCTTCGGATCGGGAGTAATCACTAGTGAATAGGGAAGAAATCGGGGGAAATATGCCGGACAACAGCTCCACCACCCCCGATGGGGTCTCCGGCATGTTCTTATTCATTCCTTTTTTTTAACGCATTCTTCTAATTAATGTACCTCTCCCGAAGGATAGTTTTATATGTTCGGGAGCAGGCTTGGCTGGAAGGCCCTTCTGGTTTTTTCGAGAGAGGGACCGAAGTAAGACAGTGAAAGATAGGGTAGGGACTTCTTTCACGTCCTGAAAGGTAGGCCCTTTTCATGTCGAGTAGCCGGTTCTTTGGCTTGCTTCCATGATAAGGGGATGGGGAGAGGTGAGGAGGGCCCTATCGCTTGAGCTACATCCCGCGCTTTCCAGGTGGCACTCAGAAAAGGAAAGCGGGGTGCCGCCGTATTGAAAGATTTTGAGGTACCGCCGCCGGACGGGCAGACCTCTAAGGATCCGGTAAACAGGGTAGCCCCAGCTTGGGGCTGGATTGAATCCTTTTTTCATAGGTAGGGAATGTCCTTCTCGAGCATATCTTCTGATGCAAGCTCTAAAGGCAAGCCCTTTTTCAGTTAGTTGGCAGGGTGCCCAGTTGTTTTTTCTTCTCCTGCTATGCTTACTTACTACTTTGATTTTTGTTCGGTATTCCGACCCGAGGTAGAGTAAGGGTTCACTTTTTCTGTTCAAGACTGTGGGGGCAATAGCAAGCTCAACTCGAGACGAGAAATCACTCCTGTCGTTCCATGGGGAACTCCGGACCTACGCCCAATAGAAGAGAAAGCAACCTGAGTGCTTAGTATCCCCCCATTTACATGCCTTGTCAGCTCGATTGCCACGTTCAAGCTTTTCTTTCCGACACTGCCTCTTCTCCTTTCGGAATTCACTCAGAATTGAAAAAAGCGATTTCAAATGGATATTTTGGAGTATACATTTTCGTATATAAAGTAAAGAACAGACTACTAGCATCAATCCCACCAACAGATGAATCTGCTCCATTAGTCTAGCTATAATTTGTTTGAAAAGGGCTTTGGTGTTCTAGAGAGAAAATCATCCATCTTTGTTTGTATTTGATTGTTGGTCGATTTTCTGTATATAGCGAAAGTGGGGCTTTAGCCTTAGATCTATTCAGGAATGTAGCCTTTCAGGTCGAGGTCACCCTATTAGGATGATTACTTATCCTTTTTGGGTGGAGAAGGAAAGCGGGCAAGTGGGTTCCTTCTCTCAAGGAGTTTAAGCTAGTGCTAAGTAGAGGCCAAGTCTAACCAAAGTAGGATTCAGGGCCGAAAATGCCGAGTTTCCTCATCTTTCTCGATGCTTTTCTCTGTCATTGTCTGATTTTTGCTTGTCTGATCACACTCGAAATTATGTATCTACTTATCGTTTTTTTGCCTCTTCTCGGTAGTTCTGTAGCGGGTTTTTTCGGACGTTTTCTAGGATC
>JAOSBM010000197.1:51179-61179 GCA_027568955.1 Erythroxylum tenue | reverse complement strand
TGTAAGTTTCGTTGCCTGACAGTATTCAGTACTGACCACACCGAGGGACAGGCCCTGAAGCGAAGGACGGGAACGAGCGGAATCAATGTGTTTCAATTTCTGGCCTTGCACCGACCATCAAATGGACCATGGACTAAACGGCCACTGCCTGAAAGGACTATGTCCAGGGGACCGCCGCCTCCCCTCCCCCCACACAAGGTACATCTTGCGCCTATGGGTCGCTATAACTATCCAAGAAGACACTCGAAACTGGAAGGAGAAAGCCACCCGGTGGACTACTGAGCTACAAGTCCCACGACACAGGAGCGGGATTCTCTAAAAAGCCAAGGTCGCGGGTGGCCAAGAGGGCCCACTTGGAGACTTGGGATCTCAGCAGGAAATGCGAAGGTTGCTTAAAGCCGGCCGGACGATAGGCGAAAGAGAATCAACTAGTTTCGTTCTGATCTGAGTAAAATAGGGAATACTCTAAAATCCTGGGAACCGGGGCTTGGCCATCTTTCATTTGCGGTCGACGTTTTGGCAACCGTCGACAGCTCAATCTTTCGATCTGGTTCAATTCATGGTCGCATCTGCAAACGTTTGCCCGTGGGCCGACGCCCCCCAGTCCAGGCATTTTTCTATATCACTTCAGAAGAAACGATATAAACGCTACGCCCCTTCTCCTTGGTGAGTGGAAGTGGGGTTCCGTCCTCCCTTGCCTTGCGACCTAGGTATTCCGTTTCTGGTTTCCCAGACTTTTTGTTTTGTAAAGGGCTCAGTCCTCTGTTTTTCAGCTTTTAATAAACTCCTGCTCGAGCTACTCGGCTAACTCTGGTTCTTTCGAAGAAGACCTTGATTTGAAAAGAGAAATAAACATCTTCTCTTGCCTTGATCTCTTTTTTGATCAAACAATTTTTCCTTGAATACTAAAGGGGATTTGGAGGCAAGCAAGGCGGGATATTTCGGAGCTGTCGGAAGTCATTCTAGTAGAGTAGTGAATTAGGTCAAGATCTCCACTTCTACCTGAGGAAAGTAAAAAGTAGAAAATCACATCTATGAATGGGTTCGCTCCTAGGGCAAGGGCAGAGGTGATTCTTAAAGAAACGAAGTGATAGCACAATGATTTACTATGATTAGTGATTAAGTGAGCGTGGCATGCGCAGCGAGTCGGGTAGAGCTTCGATTCATCAATCCATTTTGGTTCACCCTAAGCCGTGAGTCATCAGTCCAAGAACATGGTATAGAGAAGGAGCTTGACTCCGGCCGATACACTATGGGAAGGTTTGCTCGCTAGCTATATGCTTAACAATGCAAATCCTGGTTGCTTACTGACTTGATTTTAGTAAGACCAACCTTGGGGTAAGCGTTAGGCATGGTTGCTTATAAGACTTCTAGATGTTTTTCGCCTGAACATATCCAATATAAGACAACCTTCTATCTGGCCTCTGCCCTTTGAGTTGTGGTTGGCTTGCTACTTTCAATCAGAAAAGGAAGATTGAGCAAGGCAAGGGAGAAAGAAGGTGTCCCCTCTTCTCTGGTAACCCGCCGCCGGTCATATAGAGCGCTCCGCCCGCCACCTCATGTTCCAAAGTCAAAAGGTTGTTCTTCCTTCCCCGCTCTCTCGTTTTCTACATATGATATGCGGTGGCGGGTTTGGCTAGGTAACATAATGGAAATGTATCGGACTGCAAATCCTGGAATGACGGTTCGACCCCGTCCTTGGCCTCGGGGAGTGGCGAGCAGCACGGAACTTTAATTAATCAAATGGCATAAGGGGGCTTTCCTTTGTTAGAAATCCACAGACAACATACTAACCAAAGAAATGCAACATGAGAAGGAGCTTTTTACGTTACGCTTCCAATTCCGTTTTTAGAATACGCCCCATGATCGATCGAAGGTCCTATGCCAGTTAAACTCAAACGCTACGCCCCTTCAATCTATCTTTGTTCAGCCAGCTCATAACAAAATGTTAGACCGGGCTGACACAACCGAATTGGTTGAGGAAAAGGAAACCCCAGCGACCAAGCACTCCCGCCCCCAAAAGCGGAGACCGAACAACCGCCAGGTTGTCGAGGACACGTCTGAAGAAATAGCCCTCGAAGTTGACCACCCTACCCACTAATGGACTATGAGGGGGGCAGGCGAACGGGAACCGACCGAGAACCCGAACTGATTGACTGGCCCTTCAGACTCGATTCATTAGGGTCGGAGATGGATGAAACCAATCAGAAATGCAAATCGCGCAAGAGAAGCCGGGAAACAGACCGCAGCGCAACGACTAGGACTCGTGTCGGAGGAGATTTGAGCATGAGCATGAGCTACCACTCATGCAGCGACAAGGACCCGCAACTCTCGAAGGGGCCCGCCCGAATCACTGTAGCAAATCCTCCCTTTACTCAATGGATAGCGCTTATCCTCTTTCAATCAACAAAATGAAAAATGGGGGAGAAATCAAAGAAAGAGAGAAAGAGTTCAGAGGCTTTGCACCTGAAATAGGACTAATTCAGATCCAGGGTCTGGACTTTAAAAAAAAAAGATGAAGATGCAAAGGGTAAAGAGAAAAGATTTTAAACAACCAACCTGACATAAGGATGATAGCTCGCCCACTTAGAGCAGATGGAGATTATCGGACGGACGGCACTCGACATCTATTAAACAACACCAAGAACAAAGCCATACCATGCCCTCGGGAGAAAAGAGTGATGATTGCCATGAATGCTGCCCTCGAGGACGTGTACAATCAGGTCTTTGCCGATTCCTATCAACATGGTGCACCTCTCAATAGAGGGGCGTGAAAACACCGTGGAGACTTTGACCGAATTCATAAGGATCAATTAATAGACATTTTGATTGAGGCACGAAGTGTTCAGGATGAACGCTTTTTTCGTTCGCTATGTGCTGACTAGATGCGTACTCGCGTGATTGATCGATGGACGGGGGAATTTCGTGAATGACGAGACCGGCCTAACCTAAAGTCAAGGCTCTTCCCTCTCTTGATGGCGAATCTTGATTGACTAGAAACCGATTCGGAGAAACAATCAGCATGGCATGAGATACGCGGCGGAAGAATTTCCGATAGCGAATTACTTGAAAAAATGGATAGGAACCAACTCAAGCATGAAATCAATGTTGAGTCAACAATTATCGAGAAGGGCACCACCAAGCGAGATCGAGACCAGCACCTTGTATAGGTTGGGGAAAAAGCCCTTGTATAGGGCCTGCGCTTCTTCAAATATCCCATATAAAAAAAGGTAGGGGCTTCAAAGCTTGACTAACAAGCGAGAAAGTTGACTTTGAGAAAGAAGGGAGCGCGCCGGATTTGGAAATTCAAGTGAAAGAGGAAGCCAAAAAATGTGAGCGTTCCTGCACTATACGGCTTTTTGGCGTCTTTCTGGAGGCAGATTTTTTTAAAAAAGCGGTTGATTACTCGGATTGGTTCTCTTGTCTCTGTGCCCAAATTTTTGGGCGAATTCGAGTGTTCATTGATCGGTTAGATCTATATGCTACGGGGAGTTGAGACGAGGTGTAGCGCAGTCTGGTCAGCGCATCTGTTTTGGGTACAGAGGGCCATAGGTTCGAATCCTGTCACCTTGATGCGAGATTCTCAGGTTTCACCCCGAAAATCCGTATTCTAAAAAGCAAATTTTGAAAAAAAATCAAATGGGCGGGCGAGATAAACAAAGAAAGAGGCTCTTCAAGCGTTATGTTAGAAGGTGCTAAATTAATCGGTGCAGGAGCTGCTACAATTGCTTTAGCGGGAGCTGCTGTCGGTATTGGAAACGTCTTCAGCTCTTTGATCCATTCCGTAGCGAGAAATCCTTCATTGGCTAAACAATTATTTGGTTATGCCATTTTGGGATTTGCTTTAACAGAAGCTATTGCCTTGTTTGCTTTAATGATGTCCTTTTTGATCTTATTCGTATTCTAATTTTTTATTTTCGGGGAACGAAGTGGATTGGTCGGCTCTCTAAGTGAGGAGACAGGAGCTCCAGCCTAGAGACGGCCGGACAGAGGTCTGAGGAAAGAAAAGACGCTCGACCAATGGGAGAGGAAAGCCCCGGCCAAGTTGGCTTCACCTTCTGTAGCCTGATCTTCTAAGGCGAGGCCACCCTATATCTATATCTATTCAGGTATGGGGCGGGGGAGGAAAGTGGGTATGAGGGTTCCTTCCACTTGAGGAAAGACCTAGGTTGATTGATGCCGTGGATGGTATAAACTCTGGTTTCCATTTGCTAACAGTGAAAAAATTTCCAATAATTTCCCAAGGGAAAGATCATCCTTCAAAGAGTAGAACCTCAGCGGATAGAACCCAGTCCAGCATTTCGAAGCCATTTTCCACAGGTCTCTTATACCTTGGTCCAGTCTTTTGTATCCCACCTCTTTTCCTAGCGATCAAAGCCCTCCGCCACGGCTTCCAAAGATCCGCTAAAGGGAATCAGGACTTTAGGTTAGGGTAGATGCTGCCCAGTTCCCTCCGATTCCATATCCTCAACAACAAACGCATCCAATTCATCTGCCTCATCATAGATGTGTGGTTTTGCTTTCCCCTGTTCCACCGTCTCTTTGAAGACCCCAGTACCCCCCAGACTGGAGCAGGTGCGTACGTTTGTTGGAATGTAAAGTCAGCCATAATCACGTCGTCCACTTGAGTGGGTGCAGGGATAGAGATCGGCTCTCCATTACTCCTCCTCTTCAATTGATTCTTGCTTTGGGAGATTCTATCTTTCTCCTCTTTAGTCAGTGGTTGGTCTTGCGAGAGAGTTTGTGCGCCGCTCATCTTTTCTTTTTCGGAGTTGGTTTTTCCGGGTTTTGCGCTTCAATATTGGTTTCTCTTATTTGTGTGGTTTATTTTGCATTCCAAGTGTTTGATAATTTTTTTTTTTTTTATTTATTGCTTCCATTAAGCTTGTGGCATTATACTTGGTGAATTTATCTACTTGGTTGGAAAGCATTCCTAACTACGGGAAGGGAAGACGAAAGAACTAGGGTTAACAACGAAAAAAGGTGACCTTTCAGTGATTCTTTCCGCTCTTGGTTGACAGGCTTTGTTAGCGGACCGGCAGGTGTATAAAAAGGGGAAGTTTTCTCGGTAGGTTTCCCGATTCAGGTTTCGATTCAAACGATTGGGATTCTATTCTTCAGTAAGGTCATACCAAGGAAGTTGTTACGAAAGGAGATTGATTTTCACTCTTTTGAGATGGGAATGGAATACGAATTAGAAGATGCAGAAAACCAGACTTACCCGAAAGCCTAGACCTAGAAATTCAAGTATCAAAGACTGATCTTCGAACCCCTTTGGACCTATAGATTGGTACCACCTGAGACCGGGCCCGTAGCCGGAGCCATAGGCAATGAAGACTAATAATTGGAGACTGATTCTAAGATCTTTCTTCCACTGCCAATAGTACGAAAAAGAGTCTTAGTAATAGCTTCAACAAAGAAAGCTCCATTCCTTCACTTCAGTCTTTGTCTAGAACTAACTAGAAAAGTGAGCCCGGTCTTACTAAATCCGACTTGGGCCCCCGAAGCACTCAATTCATCTGGTGAAAAAGAATCTCCTATCGCTTCATCTTCCGCTGTCCTTTCATTCTCCTCAGTAGTCTTCCTTCTTCCCTCTATAGGTGTTGAGGAATGCCGTGGATACCTCCGCTTTGGGAGAGACCTCCGTTTTGGTCTTACTAGAAGGTGAGGAGGGACTTTCTTTCATTCCAGGGAGGGATATACCACATAGGGCAGTCAGGCAAAGAAGAGATTCAATCCAAACGAAACTTTAGAAATATGCTCTTCTTCTTAGGTGCTTTCAAGGTGAGAGAGACTTGGGAAAGAGGCGGATTGCGGCGAAGATAAAACCTTTCGGAAAAGCGAGTCAGTGTAGTGCCCCTCAACCGTCTTTCCATAAAGAACATATCATGGATAGCCTGCCTATCTTGATAGTCGTTAGTGGTATACAATCCAAAAGAAGGCATCATAGTAGCAGCCTCCGGTATCCGGTAAAGGGTAAAGGAGCGCCTATCTTTATTAGTATACGGCCTTGGAAGCAGCCAATTCGCTTACATTGATGACACTGCTAACAACGGATCCTTTGAAGACAGATAGTAATAGATCTTTCTTTTCCTTCAATAAATAAATGGACGGAATACTCCACGCACGGGCAAGCCGTCAAGCTCAAGATGGATGATGAATAAGGGAAAGTTGTCCTCGAAACTCCTAAGTCGGTTGAATCCAGCGAAGACTTGACTGGAAGGGCATAGCCTGACATAAATGCCAATTCTCGAACGTCTGGGAGAAAAAAGACAAGAAAGTTCCATCCGTGCTCCTTCTTAGAAGATTCCCTTTAGTTTCTGACTAAACGGGCTAAACCGTATGCCACTTTTTTTAGGCAAATAGGTCTATCAAGCTTAGCCTTTAGAGCGAGGATTGGGCGAACTTAAATCAGAATACCTTTCGCTTCTTCTGTCAGCTAATTCAACAATGTCAGCTATTTCCCTTGGGCTTGGTTCAGAGTTCTGCCTTCTAGGCTTCTTCCTTAATCAGGAAAAGCCTTTACGCTTTGAGCCGGGTATGAAAAAAAAAAAAAAGGATTCTGTCCAATACCATTGATGAAACAATCAAAAAAATCCAATTAATGATTAATTATAATCAGTTCTTATATGATTGCTAGTAGAATCGGAAAACATTAAGTACAAACAAAAGACGCGAAACACTTTATTGCCATTTTGCTGATAGAACTTGTCGAATTTGTCCCCAACAGAAAACAGAAACACGTGGAGGAAAAGGACTCTTGATACTTCCTTGATTTAAAACATCTTCAAGTTCTATTCTCTAAATTGCTGTAAATTCTTGCGTCTAGGATTCAAGGAAAATGGATAGTAGTGAAAGGGGGGATTGGTCCATTTTGATATAAGAGTCCTTCCACGACTAATGTAGTGTCTACTGACTGGGTCTTGAATTAGATTGGATAGCGGAGCAGGGAATCCTTTCCTTTCTATACGATACGAGACGGTCCTGTCGAGTTATCTTACCCAGCCCGTACACCTTTTTGATTTGACAAATCCGGGTTAAGGACTGACTCATTGACGATACATACTTAGCCCCCAACAGCTACCTCCCTGAGAGCCAATCCCAGTTCCCTATTAACCAGTTCCTTGCCGGTGTCAGTTTATAGCTCCGCCCCCGGAGTGGAGTTCCCAAGTTCGGATCGATCTACAGTGAGATTCCCAATTCCAAGCCATATAGTGGAAGTGCTAGGATAAGCTCTTGATCTAGTTTCAGTACTTTTTCCTGACCCTCTTAGAATAAGGTCTTTTCTTTCCACCTGTGAATGTGAAAGTTCCCTTTGCTACGGTTGAGTGTTCAGTTCTACGTGCTTCGATAGCGTGCCAGGCAAGCTTACTAACTCGGCGATGGGCCCAGACCTCAACCACTCCCTATCGAATACTCGACAGACTAGATGGAAAAAATCAACAACGCAATATGAATATGCAAATGGGAACACACCCGCAGCAAGCACACTAACTCGCGCAAGAAAGAAAAGCAAGAGACATATCAATATCAATAAGAGACCTTAGGGGCGCAGTTTTCATCCAACTCGAAATATCTTAAGATAAGAGAACAACTTTTACGCCCAACAATCCCATGTCTTTCTTAGTTGTACCAACGGTGATTTCCGACAAGTCTTTCTTCATTTTTTGGGAGGGGAGCAGAGCTGTCAAAGAAAAAAGAAATGGAGCAACTGGATAAAGTAGTCGAACAACTTATTTCTCTTCAAAGAGCTAGGAAGCTGAGACTGGACCCATTTCCTTTGGTATGTAGCAAAGAAATCAAGGACTGAACTTCTGCCGAAGTCAATCTATTGAATTGATTGTTCCGCTGGGGGGAAAGGAACCACTGCACCGGGTTGTTCATACTCTTACCTCTAACGAGAAAGAAATCTGCCTCATTTGTTCTTGGCGTTCGATTTCCCTTCGGACTAAACAAGAAGTGGGTGAATCAACTAAACAGTAGGAGATCAATTTCCTTCCGGGTAGGTAGAGCGGTTAATAGCTATTAGGCCTTTTAGGTAAGTTCCCTTCTTCCTATGCAGTTAGCTCGACTCCTGGTATAGCTCTTAATAGGCATGTAGCCGTAGGTGTTTTCTCTTCTTTCATCTCAAGCTCCCGGGAGAAAGGCATAAACCGCTAAAAGAATTTAGGAGAAATGCCCAACAAAGTCCTTAACCACGCGAAAGAGAGATGCAATCCGAACCTCAGGAAAGATCCGATCCCAAGTGCCGTTCTGTTCTCTTTCTTTTTTAGGGCTTTAGCGAGCCGCTTAAATGCTTTTGAGTAAATGCCAGTTTCAAGATAAAGAACTAAGGCTAGTGGGATCAATCCCAGACCTAGGACCAAGTGACTGAAGAAGTATGGTTCGGTTGACCGAGGTTGAGGTAGAAGGAGCTCCTTTCCGACAAGAAAGGAAGAAAGAAAGGCGCCTATGTCTTGGGGAGATGCAATTCCCAAGCAAGCAAGGAAGCGTTACAGCTTTCTTTCTGAAAATGATAATCAATCTGACACTGTGAAAGAAAGAATACGATGTTCTGAGAATAGGGTGAAAACGAATTCGGTCTTTAAAAGAAAAGTAAAAATGAAAGTAGTGAAGTTAGCCCTTAGAGTTCGGGTTCAAGCTATCTATCATACCTTTGTGCTTTCAAGCCTTTATGCTGTCAGTCTCTATGTAAGCATGAAGTCAGCATTCTAAGAAAATAGTAATAGTCATTGCATGGTGAATTACGTATATAAAGAAAGGGCTTTAACTGCCGTAAAAGAGTACATCCATAGTTAGTCTTTTCCATAGTCTAAAGGGAGTGAAGGGATCCGAGGGCTTTAGCGGGTAGAGGCTCAACCGATAGGGCAGAGAAGTAGTCTGGTTTGATAGAACCAGGGGCGATGGTTTTTCCTACTAATATTTCTGCTACTGATAGATTTAGCTCACACAGGGGTCTGAAAGCTTTTCAGTTAAGACTGGTCGGGGCTCTGGACAGGACATCGATCACGATGCGAGCAACAAGGTAATGGTGTCCTCGACCAAGCCGAAAGACAGATCTCATCACAGCACTTGTAGTAACCCTCCTAGTCCCACCTCTTCGCCTCGAGTCTGATAGTACTAAAAGGCTTTGCTGCTCTTCTTATTTCTGAAAGATAGCTATTCTTCGCCTCTCGAAAGAGGCTACGTACCTGTTAAAGGATAAGCGCTACGCTTTTCCCTAGGGCAGCAGTTCAAGTACGAGAGAATGAATTCCTCTAGCTAAGTTCCCTGTCGAGAGGGAAGAGAGGAGAAGTTACTTCGGGACTTAAGGTAGTTCAGTCACCCTCAGGTCATAATAGAGCCTAGTATGACATCGGTAGGAAGATAATGCAGCTAAGCCAAGACTTTCTTCTGTTCTAGGTTTCCACAAAGGGGTATCAGGGTATGAGAACGCCTTTCTCCTATAATCAAGTCTTTGGTTTAGATCAATCAATCCACCGGTTCATTTTCTGATTTATTAGAAAGACCAACCCCGGCCCTAGTGAGAAGAAGATGGTTAGACGCCAATTGAAAGAGTGGTAGTTTTATCCATGATGACCGGGTGGCTCTCTTTGCCCTTTCGATCTACTTCCTAAACTAAAGGAAGATCTAGCTGTGGATGATGTCCCAGCTGGAAAGTCAACCTTTTCATATTAATGCCTGCCCTATTGGAGATTCCAACTATATATGCATTTATGCATTTTCTTTTTATGCGACAGGTATGTGACCTTAGGAATTAGGTTCGGGAGTTGCTTTAGCAATTTAAGCTGGCTCCAGGTGTCAGTAATAGAAAAAGATTGGATTGGGAAAGACCATGGAGGTTGACAAACCAGTGCTGTTGGGGAAGCCTCTCATCGAGAAGAAAAAAGAAAATAGGACAATAGCTGACTAAACCTCTGAGCTCTTTTTCTGTAAAGATCCTTTTCTTAAAGGGACATTTAAGCACTCATTTCAGATCATAGAGGTCGGGCTTCAGTCG
>JAOSBM010000197.1:20840-44656 GCA_027568955.1 Erythroxylum tenue | reverse complement strand
TAAGCCTTACTAACTAGTTACCTCGGATTCGTTGCATCAATGAGAGTTAGCTGTTAATTGCAGACGATTTGCGGCATCAATCAAAAAAATCTCTTATTAGCTTATTCTTATTCAAAAGGTCTTTCTATCAGTATTCAAGTCAAAAACTCCTAAATCAAGAGGCTAAATGAATGGAGGCGTAGCTGCGAGAGCTAGCTAGGGGATCTATACTATTGGGCTACCTTGCTAGGCACCTCTTATAAGTCACTTTCCTTCCTTACACTCTACGTTCTCGCTTTCTTTACGGACCAGAATCAGAACAAAGGGGAATGTGGTATTATCAGTCCTCCTATTCCATTCCAGTTGGCACTAGTAATGCCGCATCCCGCTCTTCCTTCTTATTGATAGCAAAGGGCCTTCTAATTAGCGTGTCGGCAAGATCCGAGATTCTATCTAGGGGATTTCCTGCTTACCCGCTACCCTTGAAAACAACCTTTTTGCCACCTTACGACTGAACTATTGGTGTCAAGGAACTGATTTCACTAGTATAGCATCGAAGACATGCCCATAAGAGGATGCTCCATCTGCTCTCAAAGCTGTCGTAAGGTAAGGTTTTTACGTAAGGTTTAGCGTAGCCCTTTAGCCTTTCGGAATAGTGAATCATAAAAGGTTGTTAGTTCGACTGCCACAGAAAGAGGGTACTATTGAATGTTCGAGAAGCACTTTGTTTGAGACCATGAATCTCTAGAATGGCTTGTTTGCGACTAGGTGCCTTACGCGGAATAGGAGGTTTTTTCAATAGTAGAAAGAATATGGCATAGAATGAGATTGATGGACAGTTAATCAATAACATCAACTAGACTTCGGTGGTTAACAACCACCTACTTCTTTGAAACATCAAACTGGTATACTTCTCCTCTTGGCTTTAATCGAATATATTCGATTGGAAGAGAAGCGCACCTTGACTCATGCACTCATAAACTCCTGAAATCAGGAACTGGTTGGATCACTCATGAGCTATCTTACTAAAGGAATTCCAGTTTCCTAAACAGCTTATTAGAGAAAGGGGGAACAGGCGATAAAATAGAAGTGTGCCTTTTTTTTTGAATTTAAATAATGGCATCCCTTTCCTTGAATTTGATTATCGAAATGCAAGGGTGACTATGCCTATGCAAGAGTAAGAGTGAGATAGAAACCACGTCTTATTCTTAAGTTAAGAGATAGAATGACTCGAGAACCTCTCTCTTTTAGCCCTTCCTAATTCTAATTCCACATCTCTACCAGAAAGCGACTGGCCTTGAGGCGCAAGGTTCTCTCGTACGTATCCAATCCTCTCGGTCATGAGAGCAGCTATCGTAGTCCTAGCTCTGACCTGAAGGGCGGCTAGCAGCTATCGAAGCTATGAGTCCCGGGATCGTTAAGTTCTCTATCGAGGTGAAAGGACCCGACTACTAATAACTAATAATAAGTAGCGAGGGCACAAAAGGACTCAACTACCAAGTTACCAAGTGGCGAGGTAGTCAGCCCTTGACCACCTTCCTTGTGACATACACAAGAGCGTTTTCAGCTTCAGATTCAGAGAGCAGCACCTGCCTCTCTTTTTCCCGACGAGATGGAGGGCATTCTCCTTTAGGGAGAAGAGACAATCAGCAACTAGGTCACAAACAAAAAGAACAATCTCAACATCGAGAACCTAGCTAGGCAACTAACTTAGGATTGAAGATAAGAGAGAGAGGAACTCGGCTTAAGCTCCATCTACTAAATCTAAATGAAAGAAGGACACTTTCTGAAAAGGCCTCTTTCGTTAGGCAAAAACGCTATAAGGCGCGAATCACATCTCAATCGTAGAACAGCGCTCAGCTGGGTGGAAGCATTCGATGAGCTATGTTTCGGGTCGTGTGGTAGATCCTCAATGGGTTTGGGAACTTGCTATACGCTCTAGGTTATCAGCAAACCTTTTGGATCAGATCCTGTCCGAAAGGAAGGATGCCAATGGGCCATCCCTGGTGCATCCGAACTCGCTTGTCGGCGAATCCACTGATTGCCATAGGGAGGCAAAAACTCAAAATGAGTCGATTTGTAGAAACCACAGATTTTTTTTGGGCCCTGATCGAAGACCCGGTTAGGCTTCGAAGGTCATAAATAGCCTAGCGCCTAATTCCTCACTGGCCTTAAGGATGGCTTAGATTATCAGCCTCTTTTGGGGGCTTACAAGGGGGATCAATAAAATAAAAAGTACATTTGACTCTTCCAGCGAAAGCAATTGTTGTGATGGATTCACCCTATCAGCTAAAAGAAAAGCCAAAGTGAAAGGGTCACCCATAACTAACGGGTAGGCTTACACTACACAAATTTATGGGAACAACTATGTTAAGATAATCTTTCTGGGGTAACCAATAGAGCTATATCTCATAGGCACTAGAGAAGAGTTTAAAGCCTTGAGTATAAGAGCTCGCCGAAAGTGCTGAAGCCTGCCTCACATCAAGGAATGAGTTTCTTCCCTCAGTGGATGCTGGTCTAACTGGCCCTGTCCCATGAGTTAGGAATTTCTATGTCCGTGAGTGATCCATTGGCTCTAAGCCTTCAAGTCTTCGCTCTATTGCTGTCTCATTTCACGTTCACGATAGAAAGGCTCCTCCCTTTCTTGTCTTCTATTCCGTCCATAAGTCAACTCCTGTCGAAGCTCCTTTTTAAGTCTCTCTTGAATGCTGATTTTTGGTAAGTCTTCCATCGGTCCTAAGAGTTCATTAAGTTTCCGTGGAAGTTCGGTTGAATGCTTTCGATTCGGTGCTAACAGGTAAAGGGCCTAACTAACTTAAGGGAGTAATATGCCAGGCCCCATATATTACACTATATTATTCTATGATATCATAGGTCGATCGAGGGCCAGTCTTTGCTTACTCATATATATATAGTCAGAGGGCTAGTTGCCATCCATATACTTGAAGTCCATTCATCCTAATCTTGTCTTTCCCTCTTCTAGCCATGGAGAGTGCCCTGTAAGCCAGTAAGGTTCATACTTTTTCTAGGATCAGTTAGAGATTTGATTTCTAGTTAGATCAGTTATGGAAGTGAGCAAGCAAGCTAGACACGAAAACTCAGGATAGACGCGCTGGGATAGCAAGCAAGTTTGTTGAAAGAGGGGCAGGTTATGCAATAGAAAACCAGGTTATAGGGCTAACGCTTTCCATGGTATGAGCATTCCCTCTTGTAGCAGTCTCAGTCCCAGTTTTTTGGATATGGATAAAGATAAGTCGCCTATGAATAACCAGTATTTGCCTACCCGTCCTAGGAAAAGTGCTTCCCTTTCATAAGGCTCTAACTAGCTAAAGGAATAAACGAGCGTAAGGAGCATACCGCCGGGACTTAGAGGACTCTCTTTGATAGCTTTTCTTTTTCTCCTTGCGAACAGCATAGATTGTGATTCCATCTAAGGAGCTAACTCTTTCAAGGTTTATTGCTATCATTCCTACCTTTATCTATTTACTATACAGTGCTTAATATAGCATAGCTAGTAGGAGCTTCCTTCACAGAAGGTCTAGTTACTGGTAACATTCTAAGCCCCATATAGTGGGAGTGCCTAATCCAAGGCAAGGGGTGAAATAACTCGTTGGATAGGTTAGGTTGAGATCTTATCTGTATTTCCAGTCTTTCTCGCTTCCATTCCTTGGGCTTTCTGTAAGCATGTTAGAGCTTTACTTGTGATAGCGTAAGCCAGTGCTTTAGTAGGATTCCCTATGTAGCATTCTCACCAGCCTTCGTATCCGCATAAGTGTAGTTGTATGAGTCCCTCGCCCAATATCAGTCTTTTTATAAGCCAAGCATTTTATTTATTTAAAAAGATTTTCTTTATTCAAGTTAACGATGTTCCAGGATGTAATCCAAATCTATCTGTTTCAGATTCTAATGATAAAGAAGGTAGCGTCCTCACTCTGATCGTACGCTTGTCCAAGTCAGCCGGTATTCACCTCCTCTTGGGCAGGGCATCGATAGTCTATAGGGATTTGAAAATGATGATTATTTCCCCATCTCCTATCGTCGTTGATCCAACCATTTCATGCATGTGGGGTTGTCCAGGCCGGAGAAGGGAGGTCTTGAAGAGCATCCGGAGAAGAGAGTTGTCCAGGTGGGGCTCAGACCAATCAGTCACAATCAGAGTGAGGTTCTCAGGGGAGGATTTTAAAATGCTGATTCCGATGTATTTGATTTCTATGACATTGAGTCTACCCTTTCTTTTTTATTTTTATTGTACATGACCTATTTAAAGTCTTTTTTCAGGCATTCAAACTAACTCATCTTGATTGAAATCCTTGCGATTATACCAAACCGTTCTTCCAGCGAAGTGGTGTAACTCGATTACATCGACCCTCTGTTCCAATCAAGTATCTCGAGAAGCGAGCGAGCGTGTTGAGGTAGGTGAATCCGGGTAGCGCGTTATAGTCTTTACCCGAATGCGTTCGGTAATTGTTGACCTTTCGCCCCTGGCTCTGTCTCGTACGGTATACATACTTTCGTATATCGAATCCCTGTTAAGGTTCTCTATGCCCTCAGACATTTTTTGCTATACGGAATGTAGGATCAACTCCTTTATTATTTATTATTTATTATTATTTATTATTATTAGTAAAGTAAGATAGGGCGAGAGAGGAACGAACTGAACCAAGACTCGAAGACAGAAAACGAGAGTGAAGGTCCTTTTTCTCGTTGACTGGCCCTTGGTGCACTTACTTCATCCTTCTGTTTATTTCACTCTTGCGGAAGTTTGTTTACCGCCCGCTTTTTCCCTATTAGTAAGTTGCCTCTCTTTCTTTCCCTTCTGTCCCCCGGGTTTCTGATTCCTACTTAAGGTATTAACCAACCGAACAACCATCCGCCCTTCCACCCTGATTTCCGACAAGATTGGATATTTCATTCCTCTGCTCGGGAGGCATCAAAGAAGTAGCTAGTAAGGGCTGGCTTCTATCCCTGAACTCGTTAAAGTAGTAGCATTCGATAGGATTCCTACCTCGAGACGTAGAGCTATTAGTTCAGGAAAGAAGATCTTGGCCAGCAAGCTTCTGCCCTTGGCCCCTTCCGGGTGGGATCCCAACTCCTTCGCTACTGGTCGACCGATTCTTATCCTTCTATCCACCTCCCGAGTTGACTGAATCTCGTCGGCAGCCGTCTCAATAGTAGCATTCCCCGTTTACCGTTTAAGAGGATTCCTCCCCTTGAAAACTTTTAGCTGATTCGATAAGCTTTGTGATTCCTACATAAAGGGATGGATTCAAGCAGCTCATATGCTGATTTAGTTGTAAAACGGCCATTAGAGGTTCTGACCCAAACAAGAGCATCCCTATGAGCCAATCTGTTGGGAGGCATCATAGAAGCTATCCTCAAATTGTTACACTCTGGCAGCAAGTGTGCAAACTCATGCCACCTCCACTGTCCCACATCATCAACAAATTCAGCCACAGTCTTGTTCAACATCGCCTCAGGTATCACACCCAATGCTTTGTGGACAAGCGGACTATTTCGCCATTGCCTACAACCCATTTAATTCCCTTGAGTACCTTCTGCCATACGCCACAAATCCCTTTCCACAGAGGGGGTTTAGGAAGACGCTTTTGCTTTTAAATCCGGAATTACAGCGTCCGACTTCACATACTTACTACGTAGAACAGCAACCCAAAGACTGTCAGGCTCTGACAAAATGCCCCACCCCAACTTAATGAGGAAGGCCTAATTGTTCACAGACATCTTCCGCAACCTCAGCCCACCATTCATTTTCGGTTGACATATTTGATCCCAGTTAATCAGATGGACCCTTCTCTGATCATTAGAATCGCCCCAAATAAAACCCTTACACAATCACATGTTCCAATTGGAATTTTGGCCGACTGCATGGTATAAGTTGGCAGGGCTGATAACACCGATTGAAAGAGAGCAATCCGACCTGCGAGTGAAAGCTGATTGACCTTCCATCCTGCTAAACGCTGCCTCACCTTCTCCACAATGTGATTCTAAGTTTGCCTTGTAACTCGATTATGAAGATACCCAAGATATTTACCCAAGTCATGAGTAAGTGAAAAACCACTCTCCAAGCTGATTGCATGGGACAGAGACCGGGGTACATTCTTTGAGAATCAATTCGGGTCTTAGCTACACTAACTCTTTGACCCGACGAGACACAAAAAAGTATTGAGGCAATCCATAACCGTTTTAATTTGCTCAATAGAAACCTCTGCAAAGAGAATCAAATCATCTGCAAATAACAGATGAGATAGCGCCGGCCCATGACGACCTACACGGATAGGCTTCCATCTACCTTGATTCACCGCCCAACTGATCAAATGCGCTAATCTCTCTAAGCAAAGCATAAAAATGTAGGGAGAGGAGTGAGGGTGGTTGTAAATCACCTAGCTTCCTAACTTGCCGAAGAGAAGGTATTAATTAAAGCAGTAATCATCGAAGGCATACCGATACCGAAAGAGTCAAGGTCAAAAGTTTCCCCAAGAAAGCAAGCCGGGAAGGCATAGAGTCGACGCAGGAGATTCGTGAACAAGCCAACTCCGTTCCTAGCAGTAGCAGCCCTTATTGCGACAGAGAGAGCTTCCACCAAGGAAAGCTCAATCCCATCTCGTGCCCTGTAAGAAGGAACGTCATCAGTCCCAGAGCATATTAGATGTCCTCTTCCGATGCAATTCCTTCTACTATTGCTGCCCCTCTGATTCGGAGAAAAGGAACCGCCGCTAGATTCAATAGCACCGCATTCGATGCCTATCTCCTTCCTCCTGTTCTAAGATTGACTCTTCCCGGCCTTCCCTTGCCTTGGTACAGCTATAGCTGCCCTAACCCTTAGCCGGCTGTTCGAAAGCCACACTAACAAGTTCCGATAACAGTTAGCTATAACCCCATGATCTGTAAAGGCATATGCCACTACATGGATCGCTACCACTTAATCTTACCCCAGGAACTGGAACTGTAAGGAAAAAAGAGGGCTAAAAACTGGATCCCCCAATAGCTCGAGGAAATACACTACAATTGGGAACAGCCTAGAATCGATGCTTTTACAGAGTGAACTCTCCTTCCTAAGCTAGTTTTATAACCTATTTAAAATACAGATAACTCTCTTTAATCTTACACTGTATGGAAGGAAGGCCTAAGTCTCTTTCTTTTGCTCTGGATTGCCTAAGAGAGTTTGCTTACTCCTCTATTACGAATTAAGCCTGGCTTACTAGCACGAGATGTAACAGAACTAGATAGGAGAAAGAGGCTCAAAGGTCAAAGCAACTAAAACTTCTCCAACTACATCGGCGTAACAAAGAAAAGAGTCTCTCTTTACTTGATAGGTGATAGGCGTACTGCGAGACTCTTCCTCAAAGGAAGGGTTTCAGTTTAAGAATGAATGGATGAAAGGCTAGAAGGGACGAGCGAAAGGCTGATTAGGCTTCCTGGTATTCAAGTTAGCTCGGGACGGGGGGTTCGGGACGAAAGCAGATGCTGAATTAGATCCAGTATCTCTCACAGACGAGAGAAAGGAAGCAGAGAATGAAGAGAGGATGTGACTACTACTAATAGATCCAGAACAGTCGTAAGGTAACGCTAGTTCACTCGTTAGGCCTCAATTAGCAAGCATTAGCCCTCGTAAGGCTCCCATTAGTTCACGTAAGGCCGATAGTGCTTTCTTCTTTTATAAGGTGCGTAGCCTTTGCTGACAGCTTCTTAAGTAAGGAAAGTGATTGACCGTATTAATTCTGTAACATGAGTTCATACCCAGAAAAGTCCTTACTACTTCTACCGGGTTTTTGAACTCCTAAATAAAGAGAAGGTTTCAGAGTGAAAGGAGAAGGTTCGGATTCTCTATCTCTTACTAAGGAAGGAAAGATCCGCTTATAACAGAGACTTCCCCCGAGACCAATGAAAGGAAAGCTTTCCACAGTGCTATAAGGAACAAAGCATCGGTAAGAAGCTTCGTGAACCCCCACCAGGTTCTTTGATTTTTACCACTCCGAGGGTTAGGATCTAAGGTTGATCTAGTGCGCCCGCCTGAAAGCGACTGCGCACATTCTTCTTCTTCCCATTGCTTACCTCCAAAAACCCCTCTTCAAGTTCCTTCTGCTTTTGAATAACTGCAGCTATCTCTTGCTGCACAAGGTAAACTGCACGGTGCGAGTGCTGTTCATGAGTTGTAGAATGAACAGCTTTCTTCCCTTTTTTTTTAAAGGGTACTTCTTTACTCCACTTCTTGACTTCATTGACTGATTTTCTTCCTTAGCGGAAGCACTAAGTAACTTGATTAGTGTGAAAAAAAGAAACTGGAAAGAATCGCATTTCCTTTTTACTATAGACGGGGGCCACCGTTTTCAAATGCTATTGCATTGTTTGCCCTGCCTTTTTTTTGAATCTTATTTGTATTCTAAATAGATTCTTTCTTAAACTGGCTCTGTTGGTTGAATCAAATCCAATTCTAATGCTTTAACAAAATCACTTTATTATACACGATCTACTAAAGGGTTATAAAGGCTTTTTATAAAGGGAAAGCCGCTTGATATTGGAACAAATTCGTGCGATGGCAGTGATCTATAATAGGAAGAATGATTCTGCAGCTGATCCAGCGGTAAAAGATTCTCTCCGAGGGTCCGAGGGGCATTAGTCAATCAATGAAAAGGAAGAAGTAGTTTTGCTTCCCTTCCCGAGTGTTGGTTTGGAGTTTACCCAGTAGCAGGAGTTGAACACAGATTGATCCGCTGAAAGATCTGTTGCCAGTTCCGGCTTGCTCCGCACAGGCTACATCTCGGCCTTTCATTGATATGATTTTCAATTCATTTTGGAATAAAAACCTTCGGTCCGGGGGTACCACGAAATCCGTTTAGATCCATTTCAGTTGCCAATTAAATGGAATATGGGGAACTCTCCGTCTAAGTGGTTAATCCGACGAGTCAATTCTCAATGCGATGCTGCTATCCGTTCGACGATCCTACTTCTGATGTCACCCTCCCAGTGGAATGGAATATCCCAACTATTCTCTATCCAATTCCGGAATGGATCATGAAATATTTATTTTCTTATTGAGATGCCTTTAAGGAAAAGCCAATTATAGAAGCGGGTGGCAGGGAATGAGAGTACTCCTGTGATAGCAAAGTATA
The DNA here is from genome assembly GCA_027568955.1 of Erythroxylum tenue. NCBI lineage: Eukaryota > Viridiplantae > Streptophyta > Magnoliopsida > Malpighiales > Erythroxylaceae > Erythroxylum > Erythroxylum tenue. Next base: position 35,549 of record JAOSBM010000197.1, on the reverse strand, counting down.
GAGATTATTTAGAGCTAGGGGTAGGCCATCGAATCTATTCCTGCTTGACTTGATTCTAAGATGCCTTAGATCTCTTTCTCGTTCGAGGTGGGAGTAGGCAGTTCTCTATGAACTGGATGTTGAATTATCAAAAAGATGATAGGAAGGCGATGACTGCTACTAGTCGAGCAAGGGCATCTGATCTCAAGACGAGGCTTTTCAAATTGAAAAGGGGATATGGCAGTGACTATAGCTGGGAACTTCTCCCTCCTCTTAGAGGTGGGTGGGCCAAAACTCATTTCAATGAGACTCCGATCTGCCCGAACTGAGTCCAGTCCTATTAGAGATGGAGGCGAATCAAGCAACTCAACTAGATGGATGAGATAAGAAGGAAGAACCACTGATAGCATTTGCAGCCGCTGATTTCCAATCGATATACAAAGGGTTGGACGGTACCGTTCTTCTTTCCGTTCCGGCTCATCAACCTGAACACCATTCCCAAGCTCCTTGATTGAGTATTCTAAAACCCGGGTTCACACCACGACAGGGAACAAGCTCTTTGCGCCCCACGTATGGCTTCCACTGTGATGTTCGGTGAATAGTATGCCGAGTTTGCTTCGATTTCACTCGTTGAGGGTTGAGGAATAAAAACCTTTGCAAAACTTGTATCTAGCTGGAACGGGTAACTAAACTATACAATCAAAAGTGAAAAATTCGCCTGAAGCGGATGGAGACCTCTCTTTATCCGCCTTCGGGCTTTGAAAAAAGGCTTCGTACCATGAGGAGACTGGCTAGGAAAGAAAGAAAGGGGCGCATCGGTAAAGACATAACAGTTAGCTGTTCAGGACAAGTGGCATCAGTTCTTTGCCTTAGGGAAATTAGCCTCTCTCGTCCTCTAAAAGGCCTTATGATCGGAAAAAGGGCCCTAGAAAGTACTCAAGGAAAGATGCTTCTATCGCTCTTTCGTCTTTGCTTGAAAAAACTTCATGAAACTCAAATCGTTGAAGGCCCTTTTGGAATGTTTGCTTACCCGATTCTATAAAGGACTACTATATACTCTATTTATATTTCCAATCTGATTTTTGGTAATCCTGCAAACCCTATAGTCGAGTCCTACATATGACCACTTTCCTTACCTTAAATGTCTTACTTCTCCATAGGCTTCCACTGCTTATGACTGGGCAACTACCCTATTTCACTCACTCGAAGGCTGCCAGAAGGAAGAGAGATTTCTACGGGAAGGTAGACGGAAAGCAACTTCAACTTCAAATCCGGAGGCTTTTAGCTTAGCACCACTTCTACGCCCCCTCAAAAGCAATTGGACTAGATGATGCCCTTATGACTCCAACCGACGGGAAGGCCAGACCAATAATCATAATATAGAATGGAAGCAGAAATCATCCCTCTTCTAGTCAGTCAAACGAGTCATTTCATCCCACTAGGCCTCGCCTCTTAGCTCTTATGTTTTGTATTCCATGAATCCGGTAGAAAGGGGAGTCCTTATATGGATGGAATCTAGTCACTCGCACCCACATGGAACAAGAGAAATCCAGATTTCATTATTGCAGTGAAAGTGATTGAATAATCTGATAAAATAAAATAGGCATAATGCCCCCGCTCGAAAAGTGTATAATTTAGTAGTTCTGTTAACTAAAAGATTGGAAGAATGACGACTTTTGAAAAAGTGCTTTTTTTATTTGCTATTTGCAAAGGAATTGTGCTAATTAAAAATTTTTATTTGATAATGAAAAGAGAGATGGTCTTTGGCTTCCTGTAATGGTTGTTAAGGTCAAAACCTGATTTGTGATTTGGAAAGACCCTTCCCTGATTTTCTCTATTCCAATTTACGAAACGCTTAACAACATGGTAAATAAAAAAAATGTCCTAAACTTTTATCAATTCTTCACTAAAATATCATATGTCTGCTGCTGTGGGATTCGATTAATTGATCACCGCGGCTTAGCTAAAGAGTTTGATTTATATATCCTTTCTTTTTTGATAAAGTTTAAGGTGAACTATAAACAAAGGACTCATCAAACTGTCCCCACTGACCCATCTCAAACAAGACTGTCAGGGTCGATGCTTGCTTTAAGAGAAAATGAACAGACTGAAACTATATACGCTAGCTTACCTTGTTTGGCTTCTATCCCTGCTTTCCATCGCATCGAGTGGTACCTGGGCATAGCATGTCTTGTCAATAAATGTTACGTTGAATGCCACAGGAAGAGCTTTTTGGGATAAGACAGAAGATCGGGCTTGGAGGCATACACTACATAAAAGAAAGGAAACAACAAATCAAGGAGGGGAAAACCAATGCTACAGGCTTTCCTAACTTGGCTACTTCCATTTTCACGAGGATAGGCGTACAAGCTCGTCGCCCTTGTGTCAATTCTCCATTTTTCATAGTTGAAACTTCAATTGAATCCAAACCTGACTGAAGCAAGAGAGCTACCTTCCTTTCCCGCTTAGAAATGGAGTTCCTAAATAGTCAAAAAAATGTGCCTTTCGTTTGAAAATGAATCTAAGATGTCATGTCAAGTCCTTTCTCGAGTCAGATTCTTTCACAGCAGATTAAAGAGCTGCCTCTGATTTAAAAAGAACCATGGCATGAGATGCTTCTTCTATTTTCGGATTCCTCTTTTTCACTCACTATCAACAGGAAAGGAATAAGTGCCAAGCTTCAGAGCGGATTCAATAGCTAAGGTTACTGATATGCGCGGAAACGGAAAGGCTTACAGCTGCTACGAGAAGATCTGTCTTACCTTATTCTATTTCTAGCTCTTAAAAAATTTCTAGTTAGCGTCACAAAGAGCCCCCCTCGGTGAAAGCAGTGACACCGCTTACGGGAGCAAGGGATGATTGAACTGTTACAAAATTGTTTACAAGGGTAGGAGCGATTACTGATTCAATCACACCGGATACTTTCACAGCTACTATCACTCTAAGAACGGGTATTCATCCCAGAGCTCCTAGGCAAATCAAGTCAAGCAGGATCGGATTCAGTTCCCTTTCTAGCGGCGGTTCCTGATTCAATTGGTTGTGGTACTCTTGATTCAATTCCACCAAACCTGAAAACCGTTCCATAGGAGCTTGCATTCGAGTCTTTTTCTTCATATATGATGTCACTTCTTTCCCCTGCTTTTAGTGAAGTTCCTAAATAGGAATATGTGGCATTTTAAAAAAAAAAATATATCATCTCTCGGGAATTTCTCGAGTAAGAAAAATGTGTAGCTTCTTCTCAAGCAGTAGCACCGGCAACTAAAAAAGTCTTCTATCCAACACCGGTTACTTATATAACAAATAATGGAACAATTACCGAATCTGAATGTTATTCAACTAAGACTGATCTTCCCTCTGTGCCATTTGTCCCTTCTCCTATTGCTATTGATTCCATTTTATCAAACCAACAATTAGGAAAGATCCAAGCAGCACCACTGATTTTACTAAAACAGCGTATTCTATTCCTGAGACACCTTCCTCCAGGCTATTCAATATCTGGCGTTCCAGGTGCCGTCGCGTCATTGAGATCTTCAGAGTGGCGGGGACTTCGACTGCCTTGTCTCGGGTGAAGAGAAGGGGTAGTAGGCTTAGTAGGGCTCGAACCTACAATATCACCGTTATGAGCGGTACGTTTCAACCAATTAAACTATAAGCCCCTAGGGATCTCTACATGCAATTCCCTCACTTCGGGAAGAGCGGACGAAAAGAGAAAGAAAGGGGAGGCCATTGCTCTATCTGCTTCTTCCTTTTCCCAGGTTTTGCTCAAATCTGTGCGCCCTGCGACTTTATTAGACAATATCTGGTTCGATAGGACCAGGAATGAATAATTAGAGAAAAAAAAAATGCTTATTTATTAATAATAGAACTCTTTTTTTCTATATCTATTATTAAATATAAAAAAAAGACAAAAAAATATCATAGAATAAATGCAAGCGGCCCTTTCGCGACTCAAACTGGCGGTACGCTTTCCGGCTCGCAACGACTCAAACGGGCGGAGGCTCTCTATTTGCTTGCAATGCCGGCTGTTCGCCTTTAGCTAAAAGTAAAAGTAACACTTTGCCCCCCACTTCATTTTGGATTAAATAAGAAAAAATACATAAGGAGTAAAAAAGAAAAACTTGGTTACGGGAACCGAAGGTTAGTCCGACTACTTACTTTACTACACCTACAGGGAAAAACAAGTCTATCTGAGAGATGCGTTCGATAGGGGGCTACCTTGAGTGACCGAAGTGCGCTAGCCGGCTAACTGATTTCCGCTGGGTGTAAAATAGTATGCTCCATGCCCTGGACCAGTGGGCTGTACGAGTCAGAGTCTGTCCTGACTATCCTCTTTTCGCTCCACGAACAAATGAGACACGTTATTCAATGAGGTCGAAGAGGGATGCGGGGATCACAACTATACAAGAGCTACAAAGGTGGCCAGCCACAACCTAAAACCTAAATATCAGCCCGGCGACAGACATGAAAGCACACGTCTATAGATAGGAGACCAAAAACGGAGCTAATTTCCACTCTCGCCATGATGAAAGTGCAACTGACATTACCGTCGCAGCAACTAAGGAAGTCTTTAGACTGACTGGATTCGAGTGACCCGGCCCTCGAACTTTCACCTCATGGAATAGTTATATAGATAATGCCATCCGAGAGCGCTTTCCACGAAAGTGAGCCAGTGTACCAAGTCCTTGAAATTTGCCAGTCTTGGTAGGCCGGCCCAAACGGCTAGCATCTAACTTAAACTCAAAAGGCAAGCCTCCCTTTGAGGGCTGGGAATCTGTCCATAGCGCTAACTGGTATTAGTGATCTTCCTTCTCGTCTTCTCTTAGCCCTTATACGATACGAGGCCTTTTAAAAGCCGCTTGGCAAAGCGACGAGCGCTTCCGAATCAACTAAACAAAAAGCTTCTACCACGCACGATATTTAACGCAGAAAAAGCAACCTTCACACCTTAACTAACTTAATAAACAGCAATCAACACAAGAGCGCGCCTGCTCCTAGGCTCGATATATCTCTAAAATTAGGGTTCCCAACAAACAAGCAGAAGTCCCAAACACTAAGATTTTGACTGCTATTAATATTAACTCACCCCCTTTGGAGCTCCATTCCTTAATAAAATGTACTATTCAACCAAGTTCCCGAGGCTTACCCGGAAACAAGTTTTCAAGCTGTCCTTTAGGAAATCAAAGAAGCCTATCCAATCCTACTTCTATCCCCCGCGAACTAGTTGGAGTCTTAAGGCAAGTCAGCCTATTTCCGGCTATGCTGGAGATTTCCTGTCTATCTCAGTACCCTTTTTTATTATTTATTACAGCCTTAGGGATCTTAGGCGGGAAAGAGGATCTCGGAATCATCTGGTTAAGAGTGCTTTTCTTCTCTTGCAGCAAAAAAGGGAGTTGCTCGAGCTATTCTCGTTGGCCAGGTTGAAGCAGCAGCTTTCACTTCCAAGGGATTAGGTAGGTGAAAGGTTTGGTCCACATACCTTGTGTAAGCCCTTTCTTGGGGTATCTTTTAAGCCATAGTTAAAGGGAGTGATGCTATTTGCTCGGATGTGGGTGAAAAATAAAATGTGCTCCGCTCTTAGTGATCTCACCTCTGATGTTAGTGATCCTACCTTTGAGCTCTCAGTTGTAACGGATGCCCGGTCTAACTGATGTCCTGATTCCCCACTTTTCTCTGGTCCTGTCCTTTACTTTCCATCAGTCCATCCCGTTGGAGTGGAAGGTGGAGTTCCCAGACAAGGAGTTGGATAGGAAGAAATAGGACAAAGCAAGAAGCTAGTTTACTTTGCTATCGACCCAGCCTACCCATTTCCATCCCTAATGCAAGCAGTTTTCTAACAGTATTCTAGGTCTAACCGCTAATACCTTGGCTTGGATACCAAGCTCCCATGCTCCGAGAGTTTGACTCCCAGTAGTTCACTATGGTTAACCAGATCGATTAGGTAAGGTCCGACGGAAGTGAAGTAAGCGGGGGCAGCCCCAGCAAAGTGGTCTCATAGCACTTCCCTCGGATTTTGCCAAGGAAGGCACAACGTTGTCACACAGTTCATTGGTAAATCAACCATGTCACGAGTTTGGCTAAGCAACTAGTTAGTTCAATCAGGACTGCCTTGCTGCAACCTAGGGGTCACCTGGTGAATGGTCTCAAGCAAGCATTAAGAAGTGCTCGTGTATTCTACTCTACCTCGGGAAAATGAGCTTGCCGAGTTTCAACAGCTGAACTTAGCCCGAGGAAATGTAAAAGCGAACAAGGGGGGCAGTTGGCTCGTAAGCTCAAATTATAAAATCATCGATAAGATTCAAATAAAAGCCGTTCTTTTTTTTTCATTTTAAGGCGGGTGGAACACGCTCTTCGGGCCCCAGGTCATGATACCGAAAAACAGTTTGATTTTATGCCTGAAATTTACATACATCTATCTAAGTAGTCTTCGGGATTCAGATCAGAAGGAGCATACCTCTATCTAATAAGGGAGTACTAGGGTTGTCAACCCCTTGGTGTGGAATCGAATTAGGTTAGCTCTATGCTAGCAAGAGCTAGCCGGGCCGGCCTCCTAAGCCTAATTCCTGAAATCATGGAATTGTATTCGCTAGCCTTTCAACCATCGACATATCTGTTCCGTTCCCCGATCCTTCCACAGCCGAGCAAACCAAGTCACGTTGCAGGGCCTGCTCTCGCATTTCTTTCATTAGAAAACTCCAGTTCGTGATCCGTGGAAGGCTTTGATCTTATCTTCGGTCGTAGTAATGCCAGTCTCCGCTTTCTATCCTAAGAAAAATGGCTCTAAGATGTGATTCTCTCCCTCACAGCTTGCATTCGATGCCTATTTTTATATGATTCAACCTCCTACTGCTCTTAGATTAAGGCTACCGTAAACCTCAAGCCCTAAACCTGATTGGAGCCTCTTCGTGCCTTACTTGTCTGTCCTGCTTCCTCTCTTAATTCAATATCTCCTGCGAATCCTTATCCTGGCATCTATCTAAGGTAGAAAATGCCTTACAATTGAGTTCTTCGAGAACAAGTCCTGTTCACTCAACCATAGGCGCTGGCATTCCTGTTCTTGCAGCTACTTCTGGGCACGTGGGTCTCTTTGATCCAATTTAGGCAGCCTCAGTCCCCACAGCATAGTCTGGTCCATTTTACACGACCTTTCAATCTGTATAAGTTCCAGCTCTGTCTACCCTAGCTAGGCGAAATGGCAGTTTCATGTGTTGTGAACAAGGAATAAGCGGTCTTATCTGCTGTTGCCGTTGCCGATCTGATCTTTTCTTTCCTGGGTGTGGACGAGACAAAGTCTTCCTCTTAATAAGATTCTGCTCCCGCTGTTCTCAAGGTATCTCCTGACTCGAGGGTGAGAACGAGAATCGAATCGATTGAATCACAAAAATCTATTCACTTATATAGAAGCAGAATCGAAAAAGGAGCGGATGGTTCATATAGCAGTGGAAGAGTCAGTCGCCTTTTTTGAAGTCTGGGCTTTCGAGATCGAATCGTAGCCAAAGTGTTTTTCCAGGGAAGATCAGCTGTTCACATATCAGCTGCTACTTTGAATCCTCCTTCGCACCGCATATCCGATTCTTGCGTTGAAGTAAGCGCGCTGGTCACGTATTAGTATAGTAGAGAAATGCTATTCTTCCCTCTTTAATAAGAAGGAAGTTAGTCAAAGCACATAAGTGAGAGAAAGTGAATAGAAACAAACTACTATCATCCTTTTTCTATTTGCATAAGAAAAAGAAGCTAATCAAGATTAGTTGCGGGACTTTCTTTGGCCTAGGGAAGGGAATGGTTGTTCGCCTTTCCTTTTATTGGTCGGTTCGAATCCAATTCGTGAGAAGGAAGTGATCTTTAGCGAGTTTCGAATCTTTTTACCCTTCAGTGGTAAACAACTATAGGAAGTATCCTCGGGACTGATCAAGGTTAGACTTTCATTGCTTCAATTCAAGAACAACCATATGGGGCACCTTTTAGGACACATGCGAACAATCCAACTACTACCTCTACTTGATCTTCGTATGCTATTCTCTTCCCAACCCAACCGTCCTCAGTAGGGCTCAATCTCTATGCCGGATGCTCTTTGGTGCTACCTTCCCGCCTACTATTGAAAAAAAAGAGAAAATTGGATTCCAGGCTATTCAATATCTGGGACTGAGTTCCAGGGATCACCTAAAACATCGTTGTCAAGGTCAGTCTTCAACCCCTTCCCCGAAACCCTAAATGCCCTTACCCACCTGCCTTTGGCTATATTGAGCTTGTTCATAAGCTTGGACAGTTCTCCTTCCTTGGACATTATGTTCATCCGACCACCGCTCTTCCTCGTTAACTCACGGATGGAATATCATACAACATAACAAATCCGGCTCGTTACTACTACTTGAACCTTACCTACCCGAGACACAAGCAGACTTGCGTAGGAGCATCGACTGGTGAAAAACCTATTCTTGTTCACAGCAAACCATTACCATATTGTTTCCTTTAACGGCGCTAATGATAGGAAAGAAAGGCTTCCCTGGAATACGGTCTTTTTTAATTGGAAATCGAATAGGAAGGAGAGAAGCCAATTTCCCTTATTCAATTTCATTTCCCTTATTCAATTTATAGTTAGAGGCTAAATACAGCAGTAATCAACTATACGATAGCACAAGATCTTCCCTCTTCCAATCCAATGCCCAAGGAATGAGACTGATTGTTGGGCAAAGGAACACTTCTCCCTCTTATAACATTATTAACACAGAGCGAGTTATCCTTTAACATCCGGAACCCTGTCTTTAAGTGTTCTACGTGCTCCTCCAAGTTATTACTATAGACAACAATATCATCCAAGTAGACCACCAAGTCCAAGTATGGGTAGAATATTTGGTTCATGAGGGTGAAGAATGTGGCGGGAGCATTCGTAAGGCCGAAAGGCATGACTAGAATGGTAGGATCCATACCTTGTCACGCATGTCGTCTTCGGCTTGTCCCCCCTCCCCCTCGGCCTCGGGGAAGATGGGGTTGATTAGATTGAAGATTGTCAGTAAGGCAGCGGAATTCTTTTTTTATATGTATTCTTTTTTTTCTATTTGCTTTGCCAGGTGCTTAAACCTGAGTCTAGCACGTACAGGTAGGTATGTTCTACTACTAAAAGACAGAACCGGTTAAATCAATAGGTCGTTCCTCTCAATTACATATGCATAAGAGGATGTTGACGTACCATCAGGGCGGTATGTGCGATAAAAGACGGATTAGTCCGTAATTAGTGTTACTGTTGTAGGGTTAGTAGCCTTGAGTCTACTCATGTTCAATGGTATTGACTTTCTAACCTCTGCAAAGGTAATTGAGCTCTCGTTCTCGTATCTCCGAAAGATCAGTAGCCGCCTGGGGCTGGCGGAAGTCCCCGCGGGTAGTGGGGTCGGAGAATCTTTCTGACTGGGATGGATGCTTTCACTCAATGGGCAAGGAGCTTCATGTCACCTCCACGCTGATTCAGAAGGTGTTCGGTCTACCGAACCCGCCAGCCATATCTATTCCTCGATTCTTTTGATTGAAGGTACAAGCGAGATAGGAAGGACAGGGCCAGGCCGGGAACAGCACCGCAGCGGGAACTCCCCCGAAGGAAATGTGGGTTCGTTCCTGAACCAAGGAGGCATTCGTCAGCGTAGGAAGGCCGACTACGCTCTGTTTGTCAAGAAAAGGTAAGGAACAAAGGTCGTTTCATCGATTCTTCAACATTATCAATAAATAGATCGACCCATAGGATAAAGGGGATAGAAGAGACACAGGAATGGAATCTTGGATTCAACTAATTTCTGACAATGAATGGCTGTCCGCTGCCGAATGATTGATCGTGTTGCCATAAGCATCGAAATCAATGGAATAGTCTTTTGGAGGGGTAGGAAAGGTAATCTGCTGAGATGGGGATCACTTCAGGCTTTTCACGAAAGTACGAGATGCGCCCGAACTCGAGAACCTTCGCTGAGCGCAGCAAGGCCTCGTTGGTCATTCCTTGGTCGTAACTTCAGTGTGACTCGTGAGGGGGTTATAAGAAACGCGAAATCAGATTCTATATAGTGATCATTCTAGCGCTTCCCTCTGAAAAAAAAAATAAAAAGAGAGCAGGGTTTTTTCCTTCAACAATCATACCTCGGTCACTTCCCCCCTCGAGAGCTAACAACAGCGGATAAGAGAACTGCTTCTGAAATCAGACTTGTTCGCAGCTAATAGTTCTGTCCTACTTTGATTTTTTATGATTGATCCGAATATCGTTCACTCTGTGAGATAATGGATCTAACGTTAGGGTTTAGTGACTCCATCTCTCTTGCCGGCTTAGCCGAACTACTTGAACCCGAGTCATTTGCTTCCTTAAGCCATGTCCATACTAAAAGAGCTAAATCGGATGGTGACTAGATTCATTCCGTAGCACGGGATTCTGTAACAGCAAAAAAAAGAAGACCCCTACTACCGGATCAACAGGAACATTTTTTTCTGAGAAAGAAAGATTTTCTCTCCCTAAAGTATCATCTTCTAAAGTCTATTGTTTCTGATCGTGACATCCAATTTATGAGTCACTTCTGGAGAACTTTATGGAGGAAGCTGGGAACCCAATTGAAGTACTTTACAACCTGTCATTCACAAACTGATGGTCAAACAGAGGTGACCAACCGCACTTTAGGCAATCTGTTGCGTTGTCTTGCTGGAGAAAATGTTGCTACTTGGGATCGAACACTGCCACAACCAGAATTTGCTTACAACAGCACCGTTACAGGGAAAGTACCATTTGAGCTAGCCTATGGGGGAGTTTCCAATCATATTTTGGACTTGGTTCCTTTACCAACTACAATGCCGGTTAGTGATGATGCTGAAGCAACCATTGATCGTATTCGTCAATTGCATGAAGAGGTAAGAAAGACTATTAAAGCAAGCAAAGCCGTCCAGCCGTACGTTTTCCCTTTCATTTCGAATTCATTCTTGAATTCAAAAAACCCTAAGTAGGAATTGAACCTACGACCAGTCAGTTAAGCGACGACCGTTCTACCGCTGAGCTATTAGGGTGTGGCTTAAGGCATTGGCTTGCTAATCAACGATAAATCTTCTAGTACCACGGGCTGAACCCCGCGGGAACTAAATATAACCATGGAGATTTTGGTATCAGACGAAACAAAAAACACTGAATTGATAAAATCAGTCCGAAACTACCGAATGGGTAACAAACTTAGGGACTACCAAACGAACTAAACAATGAATACTATTCCTTTTCGACAACTTGAATTAAACCATCTCTACTAATAAAGATTAAACCTCCATAACAAGGCGAAGGGGCGTTCCCCGGTACAATAGAAACTATTTCTCCAGCCAGATCCAACTCAAACAAGCAACTAACAATATCTTCTTCGAAAGACACGTTCTCGCTTTCGAGACTCATCAATGGAAAAGACACGAAACCTTCATGAATGTAGCGAGAATAAGAAATTCCCGGTCGAAATCGGCTAACATAAAATTGAGTAAGACCATTGTGATAAGCCCAGCGGGTGGTATCCCAGCCCCAGTAGACCAATCCTTTCCTTTTTTATCCAAAATAGGTATTGCTAAAAACGATGAAACCAAGTCAAAAACGTACCTATCCCTCACCAAGGATTCCAGCTTTCGCAAAAGACTGGTACGGGACATTTTTTTTAAGGAGTCAGGCAGATCCAATTTGAAAAGCTTGATTCCCCTGCCCCCTCCAACTAATCGGCCATAGAACACCCGGCGATCCGCTCGAAACCCAAACGACTGCTCTAGAAAGACAGAAGAATGCGCAAAATGAACGCTTAACATACGCGCGAGAGCGATTAAAACGAGATCGTCCCGGGCGAACAGCAAAATCCAAATCCGGTAAGTCGGGCAGACAAAAGCTGTGAGAAAAAACCTCTTGGGGGTGGTCTTTTGGAAAAACCTCAAGCTTTAGCGGTGACAAAGCAAACACCTCTTCTAACAAATGCTTTTGGATTGATTTTACCCTTCCCGGTCTCAACGAAGGAAAAAAAAAAGAAAACAATTCTATATATACAAAAGCTATTTCTATATAAAAGAAAGTTGTTGTTTCGAACATAAAGAGGAAGCTTTCATACCCTGATTTCGTCTTTGACTTGTTTTTTTTCTTTTCAAACTTTAGGACGGTAGTCAAGTCAAGCCAAGCTAAAAGTAGTGAAAGTGTTGACACCATAAACTGTTTTTATTAAGAGTCAATGAGGATTGTGCCACGTGTTGTCCCAGGTGTACGGGTTAAAGGGATGCGACGTCGTTCTGGCTACAATTCCACGATGTATGAAATTCCTTCATCGTCTCAAGTAGGGGATTAGGACCTCGAAGCCACTGGAAATACCCAGAGGTCTGTCTTCGAATCAGGAAGTACCAGCAGATAATGAAGTAGGTCTGGTCACTCGAGCAGAATTGTTGGCCATGTTAGATAGAAATCACCAGGCCGTAAATGAGTACTTCGATAAACAGATTCAAGAAATGACGACCGATAGATATAAACGAGAAACTGAACGAATATAGGAGTCATGGAGGCGTGACTGTGAAACCATACTTTGGTACAGTTAACAAGGTTGGTACCTATGTTAGCGAAAGGACACATCGAGAGGCTGATAGAGTTATCTTAGATATAAACCAGTCCTTGTCAGCTACAGTGGCACCGATGGCCAAACAAGTGGCCAGAGAAGTCATAGTCACCCAGGAGCCCATAGTTTCTAAGCACAATGAGACTAACCAAGCCTTGGTTGGCGAGATCCAAAGAGTAGCCTCGAATGCAGGCCAGAGATCTGACTTAGAAAGGAATCGAATGACCCTTAGCACTAGGGCACCCCCACAGGACCCTAGGTACCTCTAGCTAATAAATTCCCAAGCCTTAGGGAGAACCCTTTATTCGAAGTCCCTAACCAGAGGGGTAACCCTTTGTTTGAACAAGGGGGGCAGGGTGTCCCATTAGGATATCCAACACAAGTACAGAATAGTGGTTCTCCTCAAACGAATAACTTGAGTCTACCTTCGCCAGAGTAACCCAGTGATTGGACAGAATGCCCAAGTCCCTAAAAATCCTAAAATAGATGCTTCGAATGGCCAAGTGACAGGCCAAAAAAGTCAGGCACAGCACCTCAACGCTTTTAGTAGCGTGGGGAGAGCGGCCGAGCATCAGTTGAAGCAATTGACTAAGTCGCATATATAGATCACGATCGAGCAACTAAACGTGATCGTGGTCAAGCTCGTTCGGCTGAGATCTTTCCTCAATAGGAAAAGGTCGGTCTTGACTTGATGCCGTCCCCAATTCCTATTCTTTTTCAGGAAGTGGACTAAACTCATCTTGAAGTAGTTCTCCTCCCCGGTTAGTTCTATAGGAGTCAGAGCGTAGAAGAATCAACTAAGTCAACAGATTGCGAAGACTAGCCATCCTTCTGATCTTCCTATTCGGGTCTAGCCTCAAAGCTTCCTTTCTCTTTTCCCGTTACACGGACACCTCTTTCATTCCTTTGTGTATCGATCAAAGAGTATATGCTTCACACACCTCATTTAGAAAGAGTTAACGAACAGAACAGTTCATGGGAGACAGAACAGAAAAGAGAAAGGCTTCCTAGTTCTGTGATAAATGACGGAACGGACAGACAGACATCAAAGGAGCTGTGCCAAGTCCGGAAGCACGGCACAAGATAGTGAACAAGTCCTAGGCTTTTGACATCTCAGCCCACTGATCAGAATGGAGCTGGTTCATCTGATTTGTTGAAAGGAAGATTTCCATTTTTCTACGTATTTGATTCAAGTAGGAATTAAATAACAATGACCTCTCGGCTACCGTACCGATCGGGATTGAGCTTCCTCAGATGGAGCTGAAGAGAGAAATTCCAGTCAGGGAAAAATTTGTGATCGATCCCGTGCAGAAGAATAAAGAAAAGAACCAACGAGACCCGTGCTGAAAAGGCATAACGGAAACCAGTCCCGCGATCTTTCTCTTTCAAGTTAGCAGATCGGCTCTCCTCAGTGAATTGTAGCCAAATCGATTCTATCTTTGTAGAGCCACTTTTTTTGTATTTGAGATGGACCAGAAAGGTGCCTGCGGGCCTCACACAAGTCTATCCTCGATCAGCTACCTCTTAGCAACGAGATGTGTGATTGGCTTGGCTATGGTTCTGCCTTTCCTTTAATTAGGTTAGAATTGAGACCCTCGGGGTCCTTCCCTTACTTGAGAACAGCAGGGGCGGTCTTTACAATTCTTTCATAACATCTGTTATAAATCAGTCTAAGTTTTATATGGTATGGGATAATAAACAAAATGTTTTTGTCCTTTCTAGGACCTTCATCTAATCATTTCGAATCTTTGATTGAACTGTCCAAATCCGCCACTCACTCCTTGGTTGGTCTTCCATTCTCTTCCCCGAGTTCTATTAATTAGGAATCGTCCTTGATTATCTTTAAGGCTATTCCTTCCCCTCCACATTGCACAGACGAGTTGGCTAGACTCTTCCGAAATTTCGTATAGAAAGAAAAAGAGATTTGTCTTGCTTCTTCACAGGATAGAAAAATGAAAGTGAAAAGGCAAGATCTTAGGAAAAGTCTTTCGACAGAGAAAGTACGATCTGTTCATTAATAGTAGCGGCGTTCCCCCTTGACCTGGCCGGGCTTTAGCGCCCTTCTTTCTTTGTTTGTGTCTCTTTCTTTCTCCCATACTTTCCGTTGGTCAACAACCAACAAAAGCTCTCTATACTTCTTCAATAAAAGTACAGGAAG
>JAOSBM010000197.1:0-10672 GCA_027568955.1 Erythroxylum tenue | reverse complement strand
CCCTCATTGGTTGTCCGCGGATTCCATTATCAAGAAGTGTGTCCACGGCTTCTTGTACCAATTTCTCCTGACACATTTCCAATTCCCCTGGCGTAGATCTACTTGTTGTTAATAGATCCGTAAGAGTATTGTTCCCTCAGGTAACCTAATCAAAAAGCAGACGGTCCATACATAAGTTGAGTTTTGAGGAGCTTACCTTATGCTTTTGCCCTACCTCCTTTTATTCCTTTTATCTCAGTACTGGTTCAGTAGCGGAAAAGGCAATAAGCCTATCTCTTGCCGGTTCAAAATCAAGGGATGAAGCCAGGCAGTCAGTCTCCCATTGTTAAAGCTCAATCATAATTTATATTGAGGTTTTTATTCAAGGCGATTTCGCAACCTCTTCGATGAACGAAGACATTCCTTAAATGCCTCAACTACTCCGGAACTCAAGAGCTTTTTACAAATCTGTGTCAAAACAAGAAGGGTTCGGGAAAAATAAGGCAGATCAGATTGAGATAGATTGGTGGAGGCTACCTACCCATATTAAACAAAGGGTAAAAGAAAAAGGCTCAACCTATTCTATGGGCGAACACTAAGTAGTCAAGTAAACACTTATTTCACCCTTCAGGGAAGCGAAGGTTTGCAGACGCTCGACCAAGGGGAGAGGAAAGCGGGGCAGTTGATTGGCAAGCCGACTGAGAATATAGGCGGTTCATCGGGGGCTTCTCGGGTGATCGGAAGGGCTTAAGGCAAATAGGCAATCGAAAGAGAAAAGGAAACCGGCTGGAGTAACTACCATATCCCGTGATGCTTGGGCCAAAATAACCAACTAGCTAAAAGCAAGAGTTTTGGCTTTATCCTTTCCATCGAGCTGGCTGGTCTAGTTCCAATTTTCTTCGCCTTTGGACGTAGCTGTCTTTAAAGTGCAAGTGAAAACGTCATGTGAGGGCTAAAAATCATGTTCCCTACCTAAGCGTATACTAAGCGATCATTCGATAAGCCGTCGGGGAGAAAGCGCTCTCCCCATATTAGCAACCATTGTATAGGCTGATTTTCTTGCTGCACGACCGCCACACTCCTCTTTTCTTCAAAAAATCTTACTTCGCTATCTTTCTCTGAGCTCCTAGGAAACAGATCCTACTCCCTAAGAAGAAGAATTAAGAGAGAAGGATCCATTTAAAGGAATTTATGCTGATTGCCTAACAAAGGGTAACTTTCAAGGCTCATACTACAACAAGAGTCCGAGCGACTAGGAAAAGGCTTGAATAGAGAAATAAATTCGTACTGTTTGCGCTTACTTACCAATTTGCTTATTAACAAACAAAGACAGCCATGTTCGCTTATCCCTTTTCCTACCAATGATACAATCAGGCTTACCTCAGACCCGAACCCCCTATGATTGCTTCCACTTGAGGAGACTAACTTGCGCCATAAGTACTAGACTTTGATAAAGGAATGGGGAGGCGGAGATCTTTAATACTGGAAAGGTTTTCGTAATAAAAAAAAAACCTGCTACCGGAAAGCACCTATTAAAGAAGAGGGACTCGATTAAAGGACTCATACAAGAATTTTTCCAGACCTATTCCTTCGCATGCTTCTAAGGTTCGAACTCGTCACTAAGTACGAGAGCTCTAAGGCAGGAGCTTCCCAGAGAGTTACTATTACACAAAGAAAACCAATTTATAAATTGGACGATGTCTCTAGCTCTTGAAACAGGATCTCAGGTTTTTACATTGAGAGCTCTCATAAACCGTTGTTTCCAGGTCGGTCTCATAGCCTGTGCTTGAGATGGGGACAGAGCCCAACCCAAAACTTCTCAGCTCTCGAGGCATAGGAATCCGTTCCCCGCCAGCCTCCGTTTGAACGGCCCAAAAATGTTGCGTGAGGAGTGAAACGGGATGATCTCAAGAAAGGAAATTAGAGACGGCAGTGTTATAGAAAGCCTTCCATCCGTAGCAAGATCCGCTCCCAGCCGCCCGTTAAGAGGTGGCACAGACGCCATTGGGTAAGTTCTATTTCGAAGCTGGAATCACTCTTCCATAAAATAAAGGAACAGCGCTTTAAACATAGAATAAAAATCCAATTTCAACCTCTTTCTACTAAATGGAAACGTGGGAATCAAGCAATTACCATTGCATTTGTCCTCTGTTCTCTGCCTACCCAGGAAGAGAAAACGCAGCTACGTTGCTTAGATCGCCTGCGTTATGGGTTTAGGAGATGCGCTACGTCCAAACGGACGAACGAAGGTCTTTGAACTGAAAGAAGCGATCATGCTTGCGTATTGAAAAGACCAGTCTTTCGTTCTGCTGACTTGCCTAACCAGAGGCCGACTCAAACGAGTCCGAGCCAAGAAATGGAATTCTACGAGTGCCAAGAAATGGAATTCTACGAGTGGGTTTCAAAAGCTATGGGGAGTGGTAAACTCTGAAAGATGGAAAGAGGGGAGTTGGTTAGATCATTGAGAGACTTAAAAAACAATGTCTTAAATTGGATCTATTTGAGATGTTAACATCCGTTTTTTGCTGGCTGGAGAAGTTCATTCACACATGAACTCCTGCAAAGCCCGCTCCGGGGCCAGGCAATGTAAATTGTTGGACGAAACAAACGTTCTAGATGTCTCGCCAACGGTTTGTTTCTATATCTGGTCGAACGAACATGAGAAGAGGGGCAGAAATCAGAGTGCTTAGAAAGAAAGAGAAAGAATAGACTAGACAGGCTTAATCTCTTAAGTGGCAGAAGAGGTTTGCCAAAGTGAAACTCAAAGTTTTGCCTAGCTCCACTTCAGATCAAAATCGCCAGTCCGTCCCTACCGTCCTTTCTCACGAATCTATGTGGCTAGGGGCTGTTGGTGGGCAAGGAGATAAAAAGAAAACATTGCGCTTTTTTTTTTTGGTCATGCCCTTTGATTTTTGTACTGGAGCTACTTTAACTTTAAGACACTCACTCAACAATTCATTATTATGAAATCGATTCGATTCCGTGGAAGTGAATGAATGATGAAAATGCAAGCAGGGCTTTGATCGGGGAATGAATTCGACTAAAGAAGAGGAAGGGTAAGACTTTCATCCGCCGAAGCAGCAAGAGAGAGGCAACAGCATATCTTACTGGAGAAAGAGCAAGAATCAAGAAGCAATGAGCTAGATATTTCTATATCTGCGGATACTGACACAGCAAGAGGGTTAACAGCTTATTCAGTGGATTCGGAAAGATAAGCCTCCGAGGAAGCAGAAGCGAGAACTAAGCATCCGCTAAGGCTATAATTACGGGTGGTGGGGGAAGAGATAATAGAAGAGGTTTTTTTCTATTCTAAGGTAGAACCCGTCTCCATGAAAGGAAGAAGGTGGTGGGTCTAGAAAAAGCCATTTTTCAAGAGATTATTCTCAAACTGATGATTCACCAACAGAATGGAAAAAATAGGTGGGATAGGTAAGGCAAATGAAAGTACCACGATCTAAACGCTAGGTGTGGCCGCCAAGGTGATACAGTCTCTAGGATTAACCGATGCAAAGGTAGAGTCAGTCTTTTAATAATATGGCCGTGATCCGTCATTACGTGCGACTATCTCCACTATAGAAAGAAAAGAGAAAGCACTAACTATTAGTAATGTCCTTCCTCCTCACTTTTTTTGGCCTCGTCTCCCAGTCTTGTTCTTGTCTTTTTGATTCTCTCCTATTATTAGTCCCCTTTTTGGCTTTTGTCAGACTTGCATGTGTTAAGCATGGGAAAAAAGGATCCCCCTACTGAAAGAATCAGAGTTTCAGTTTCTACTTTTGCTTCTGAAGTCAGATTGGAATTTATGCCCTCTGGTATCCCGGCTGTCGCAGACCCATTTCAGGTCACACAAGGCTAAGCTCCTGGGGAAGGACTACCTCACTTGACTAGAAAAGCAAAGGGCAGAACGAATCTCTCTTATCTAAGATAATTCTTGTCTCACTTTCTCTCTTCCTATTTAAATTCATATCGTTTACTAAGATCATAGATGAGCGTAGGTAGATCTTTGTATGCACGGGTCTCGACAGGACCGTCTCGTATCGTATAGAAAGGATTCCCTGCGAAAGGATAAAAACAAAAGAGCTGCTCCTCTCCGATCTAAGTCCTCTCTCTAGTCAGAAATAGCGTAAATAAATCAGGATGGATCGACAGGCTTTCCCAACCTACTGGTCTCTTCCTGGATTCGGAAGTTATTATAGTGTCCTTTCTCGGGATTGAGGATATCATCCATAGTAAATATACTGAGGGAGAACATAATGCTTGGTACATAATAGTACCAGAGCTTTCTGCTCAAGCAGATCGAGAAATTCATGGCGTGCGTGTTGGCCATTAACAAAGAAAGGCGCTGAGAAGCCCTCACGGATTCGTACCCCCTCTGGGAAATGTTATTTGACACTAAACCTTGAAGGCTGTTAATGATGTTAAACCTGCGATGCACACGAAGTCGCTCTTCTTCATTCGCAATTCTATTTTTCACTCCAAGCACGTGTTCTTTCTTCATTCTTTCAAGCCTTTCTAACTTCAATAGATTTTCTAAAATTCCAGAAACTGGTTTAGAAGCTAAAAGGGGGACCAAGAGAGGAAATGGCCGTCTCATGACAACTCGCGCCATAGTTACCGATTCTGCACAGAAAGCTAGGTAATGCGCGGACGCGGGATAAAAGGTAGGAGCAAAGGAGTGGAGAATCACTCTAAAATGGAGAATACCACGCCCGAACCTGGTTGGCTGAATACTGACTCAGCTCTGTCATTAGTTGAGAAGCGGTGGGACAGGGGGTGACCCGCCGGCATCCAGAGTGACCTCGCGCGATGAAGAGAAAATTAGAAATGAAATCGCACTGCAGCATAAGTAAGTAGAATGTCATCATTGTCCCTGTACTATAATGGAACCTTCTTGGCTGACACTAAGAAGACAGCCGCCTAAACCAGGAACTGGTTCGTCTCCCGGGCCAATAGATATTATTTCACCAGAAAAATGGAGTTCGTCTAATAAATTCAAAACAAATCGTTGGAATCTTTCACTCGATAAGTACATCCCATTCGCTGAGACTAAAACCTCAGTGGCATACCTACTATACTCGAACTCGGCCTGAGGATACAAGAGAGCTAAGCGTTGATCAAAGTCTAAAAAGGCCAAATTCAAAAGGACATCAGTTAGCAATCCAAAAGGTGGAATATTTGTTTCTAGTACGTCACATATTTCAGATGGCTTTCCAGTCGAATCTAACATTTTAGAATACAGGAAATCCTCTAACAAATCCAGAATCCGTTGATCTGGCACTATATCTCTGAGCTTAATCAAAAGCCGCTCTCGATTTAATGTATGACATGAGCTTTTAAGGTCAATTTGATAAAGAAGTGAGACATGATTTCGAGTACAGACTATTTTCCCGTAATACTCACGAATTAGCATTGTATACCCATACGTATTACCAAAGATAATCATCTTTTTCTGGAAAAGATGATTTAACGTTCGAGCGAGACCTGTTTGCACAAGTCTATCTGCTTGGGTACATACAACTGTATGACAGAACGCAGCTATAGATATGGGTTTCTTTTGTTTAAGTAGGAAACTGATCTCATAAATCTCCCCAATCTCTTCGCTTCTGTAGTACAACTTTAACCGAAGCGGTGACATTTTGTAAGTGCGAGCTAGGATGCGTTCCTTAATATCAGCCACTTTGTTAGGATCCATCGTCCCAAATAAATAATATAAGTCGCTGTATGCTAGTTCTATATCTTCAAGCAACCTTTTTACATAGCAATAATTGTTAGAGTTGTTACTGAAATTCCGAGTTATTAACAATCGTGAACGTGAAAAAGTGAGTTCTTTTGAATAAACTACTTTAATGGCCTTGTTAGGACGGGCCTGCCTAATGTTCGGCACAGTGTGCCTGATTAGTTGGTTTTTCATTTCCCTTTTTTATCTGTGGAGTAAAGATTCAAACTTGGGTTCTTTTTCCGGTGTCGGTACCCTGGGTTGTATCCTTTCCGGCTCGTTTCGGCTTAGACTCACTACCCTCTTAGAGCGTTACAAGGAATTTTGGGCCGGCCAAAGAGTTTCAAGTTTGGGTTAAACCATAGGTGAAAGATAGCCTACACAAGCTAGGCCTAAAACAAGGCCCCATATAGATTCAGCTTAGGGGTTTATGAGAGATTGATTTTTGGACCTAAGCTAAACTTATAAGATTGAACCTAAACCAAAGACTATAGACTGAATTAGGAGAGCAGAGGTTTTTTTCCAAGACCAGGAAAGCAAGCTATATCGAAGCCCAATGCCAAGCAAAGCCCTAGACTACAAGTGAAGAAATTGGATTCAACTAAGCCCTTAACCCAACATGAGGTGGAGCCTTAACCCGACACAAGATGGGACCCTATTAGGATAGTGGGCTTAGTCAGCCCAACATAGGTTGTCAACCAAAAAGGAGAAGTTCCCGTGATTGTTGGTTTATGGATATCCTACCCTAAGACGAGAGGATTGGGCTTAGAACAAGCAAGACCCATCGGTGGATAAGATCACATCTTCATGACAAGAGGTGTACACGTTAGGCCTCACTCAAGGTAATGGGCCAAACCTAACGAGTCCAAACAAATTGGATCTTATTGTATGACAAAACCACAGATTGGGCTTATCTGGAGGTATAGTAGTTCAAGAAGCAAGCTCGAAGCGAGCGGAATACAAAAAAAGAGGTAATTAATCTTATTTATTCTGTTGGCACATAAATTGAAACTATCTGTGTCGTCTAACCGGAATGGAATTGATTCTGATCAGCATGCTTGGACGAAGTCCAGCTTGAGAGTACAGATGCCACCGCTTTCGTTTACCCTTTTTCCTCTTCTTCCTTGTTCTAGAAAGTTTTGTTTGCCTAATATCAGACTATTTCAGAGGAATACTTGGACTAGCTCCTTCGGTTTGATTTGATTCCACTTGTTGTTTGTCCAACTCGTATCTAAATTTACACAGTAGTGTGATGAGACAGAGATGAGAAAACTAATACGGTAATGGTATCTGAAATCGCTGATCCAGACACGGCACACAGGGCTTTCCGGATCCATGTTCGAGTAGTCGGCATTCAATAGAGACAAGTTGAGTAGGGATCAAAACCAAGGTTGATTTTTCCACCTTGGGGAAGCTTTCCAGCATATGGGTTTGGCTCTTACTGATGAAGACATGGAACCAATGAGCACGGAAACTCCACTTCCAGGATTGAGTTAGAATGTAGTTAGGGGGCAGCAACCTGTGCAAATCCATCCGGCTATCGCAGACCAACCTCCGGATCGGACAAAGGAAAGAAAAAGCGGACAGAGAAGAGAACTTTCGTTTCACTTTACTTGAGTCAGTCCCTGGGATTGATCAATCAGTAGTGGAATCAAATCAGGTTACCTCATCGATCGAGTGCCCTGTCTTCTCTCCTTTATCTCAACTGATCGATCGCTTCTTTCTTTCAATTATTCTTTGTTTGGTACACGAGTGGAACATCAAATACGAGAATGGGACTCATGGAGCTAATCTCGCTCTTTCATCAAAGCCCAGACATTTTGATTATTTATCTCGTGAAAGCACTCATGGAAGTCTTTCTGGTACCTTTTTGGTTGGTTTCGATCTGCCTCTTCACTTAGCGCGCTAGGAACAGAGCGAAAATGGTAGTAAACCCTTTCCGGATCACTTGAACAAGAAACTCTCTCCCAATAGTGATTCTTGCCCCACCTTCTCTTCTTTCATTACCCCCAACTTGTTACGATTTCTATTTCTCTTCTCCCTAGATCTCGATTTATAGGGTTTTAACAAATCGGGTTACGATTGGGGCCTCGGTTGGTTGGGGCTTTAGAAAGCATACTGTGCCCATCCGCTGTTAAAATAAGTTTGACCGGCGTGGAAAACATATATATGTTCAAAGAGTATGATGGGCCCAACCCTAAGTATCGCAGGGCCCGAGCTTTAGACCTTGAACTTCCCGTTGATGAGTATATTGGTGATTTGGGGGAAGAATCTATCAGTGCCTGCCATCTGAATCTTACTAAAATCAATTCATAGCTATCTTCCGCGGACAGGAGATACTAGATCGTAGACTATCTCTCAGCAAAAGAAAAGCCTTCCTAAAGCACGCGAAGAAAGCCCGCATCCCCACTCCCTCCTCCCAGACCCGGAGGAGTGGCCTCTCCTTCTAAAAGAAAGGCTACGTTCGATTCTGACAAATTGATTTTTAATAAAAGTGAAAGTGGGGCTACTTCCCAGCCCTACCTTAATGCAAAAATCGACCAATCAAAGCTATTGCCTCTCGGCGCATTAAAAAAGGGGGAGGACCACGAACAAAGAATAGAAAGAAGATGCACCACGACTAACTATTCTTAGCAGCTCTAAACGCTACTACCGAATGCGCGGCCAACAATGTCACAGCGGCAAACCACACAGCAATGGCACGGGCAGAACGCTCCTCTCCCGTCCGGTCGAGTCCGCTTCGCTCCTCCGGCAGCACAATCAGGTCCCCCGGCTCGGGGCTTTTTGCCGAGCCCTCTAATGCAACTAAACCCTTGCTGCTTTCCCCGAGTACGCGTGGGGGAGTCGTGAAAATATCAGGGGACCCCTACCCTATTAAAGCTTTTGTTAGCTTTACAGCCTTCATCCCACGACCGCGGGTTAGGGGATTGCACATGAAATGTCGCTCCAGCCTGATTTGATGTTTCCAAAACCCCCAACTTTGCTGACCCACGGGGGGCGTTGAGAAAGTCTGCCGCTGAGGCTTATTATAAACAAAAAGGGGGAGGCCAGCAAAGACCCTGTGCCGGTTGTGCGAAGGCAGCAGATCGGGATCGAAGAGCAGTTGTTTAGCAGAGGTATGAGCCCAACATCCCATTATCTTCCTTTTCGGAGAAAAGCATCCGATCCTTTATTGGAAAGACCTCACTAATCAATCATCTAGCTAACTGAACCAGATAAATTTCCGGGACACGAACTCCTTAACATTAAACTCAGCGAAATCAAGATCTTATAGGGTGACCTATCTCTATTAGACTTGGCTCTGAATGGCAAACGAACAAATCTCCCCTGACCTCCAGACTCTCTCTCTCCCAAAATCAGACCCCTCCACCGATACTTAAGACACCACCTGTATAGTCTAAGCTGAAATTAAATGATCACAACTAGACCACTCTGCTCAAATAGACTCTCATCATAGGAAGGCGAGCAAGCCAGTACAGATACCTCCGATTTCAGAGCTGGCACCGGAGAAAGCAGCCAAGCAGCAAGGGCAGTGAGCAAGCAAGCGGTAGCCAAGGATAGGATTTTGAAGCGGTAAGTTGCGGGGCAGCAAGTACAATTATCAACGAAAGAAAAATATGCAGCTTTAAAGCTGTGGTCTTTGCTTTTTCAACGTTCTTTGATTCTATAAGCTCTATTGAATTTCTCAGGGTTGTATTATTATAGCTAGAACGTCACTATAGAATTGACTTCCATTCCATCCCTGAACCGAAAACACTGATAAGGATAGCATTTCGTCGCCGCTAATGGGAGAGAGTTTTGCTCGTGCAAAATGGCTTAGTAACCTTGCCCCTTTTTGCCTTGCGACTTGCCTCTTTTGTAGCATCTATTAAGTCAACATGCCTGTAAACAGCCGATTCTCTATCTACTGATCGGGGATCTCTTTTGTGCTTTGTTAACGGAATAAAACACAAAAGATCCCCCGTACTGAAGTAACATTCCCGTCTTGCTTGATTCGAGTGCTAGCTTTCTTCAGTAGGTCCAGTTCTTGGGCTACCGGTGACCGGCCAGTAGGCACTCTTTGGGCGGAGCTTTCTGGATCCACTAACTGACTTGGGAGGATAGCAAGAACTCAGAGCCTTCACATCCACCCTTTTCGACGAAACATCTTAGAGCGAGCAGGTTACCGGCTCGTAGAGCTCCTGGTCCTATCGAACCAGTTACTTCATTCCTGAAAAAAGAGGAACTAAGTCCCATGTCTGATTCTGCTGTAGTGCTTCCAGTTTTTAAGCCATTGCCTGCTGCCAGCAAGGCGGATTCGGCCCTTTTCAGGTAGGGAGTTCATGATAGGAGTGAACAGTTGCCAGAAAGGCTCTGTGTTTGTGTTTAAAGTTCAAAGTTTCATCTCATAATCAGCAAAACGAGCAGGAGGTTGAGATGGTACGAATGGCATTGATAGCATTCATAGGCTTGTTTGAAGGGCAAATCCCACAGACAGAAAATACAAACCAGTCTTAGCAATAACCGTTGTTAGAGTTATATCATCAACCCTAGCTATTTCATCAGCTGCACACGAATCTCACTCTAGAAATTCCATTTATTTCTCATAGACATCTGATATTCATTTGAAAACTAATGGCAATCTTCGAACTTCACTTTTTTTTTCTATTGGAGCTTCCCTCATTCCTTTTATCGAGCATAATGATGTGAATCGGGCTTTAATGAGTTCTAATATGCAACGCCAAGCGGTTCCGCTTTCTCGATCCGAGAAGTGCATTGTTGGAACTGGATTGGAAAGCCAAGTGGCCCTAGATTCAGGGGGTTCCACTCTAGCGGAACATGAGGGAAAGATAATTTATACCGATATTGACAAGATCATTTTATCGGGAAATGGGGATACTCTAAGCATTCCATTAGTTATGTATCAACGTTCCAACAAAAATACTTGTATGCATCAAAAACCCCAGGTTCAGCAGGGTAAATGCATTAAAAAGGGACAAG
>JAOSBM010000195.1:1733-12010 GCA_027568955.1 Erythroxylum tenue | reverse complement strand
GAGGCATTGAATATACTGTTGAGTGAATTTGTGAGCCGAAGGCTGGAGGTCCTGGTCCTCGAAACCAGTTATCGTTGTATTTACTTTACAGAAATCTATAGCAAATGCATATTTTTCCTTACTTGTTTTCTGGGTTCTAACACATCGATGGTAGATTGGAGAATTATAACATACCTGCAATGGAACCAAGAGCCTCAGCAGCCTCATGCCTAACCATTGGATGCTCCTGTGCATCCCTAAGTATCCTACTTAGTGCATCTGAAGCAGCTTTGTTTTGCAGTTGACCCAAAACATATGCAACCTGTAAAAGCAGGAAAAAAACACATCCACAAGCATCAAGAAGTGAAATTATACAACATTTTTTCAACCATTGACATCTGACAAGGTACATGAGCTTCCACCAGCATTATTCAGAGTTGCGCCTTATTTCAAATTGATCTCAAAATCCACCAATTACTAAGAATCAATAATAGTTTGTGAAGCAGTGTACCGTAACTAACATAAGAACAGACTGATCCAAGAAAGCCTAACAAACCTCATGCTTAAGCAAAGCACTGCTTGTAGCCAATGAATCAATAATGGCAGAGATAGCTTCATCTCCTCCATTATTTCTCAGGGAAAAAAGAGCAGCATAGCGTTGATACATGCCTCTATCTTCATCAAGAAGAATTTCCCTACAAATTGATTAACACCAGTCAACAATCTAGTAATTGATATGGAATAATTATTAGGCACACTGAGAGAATCATGTCCAGGTAAATAATTACAAGTGATTCAAATTAGCGAAAATCGTGCCTGCCTAATTTAGTAAATTGCGGATGAAAAATTAACCTGAGTTCACCCACAGAGGAACATGAAGAAGCAGGGGCAGCAGGGTCAACAGACAAAAAAGGTGACCTTTGCATAGCATCATCACAAGTTGCAGAACTGAATTCATGAATTCTGCTGAGGGCTAGTTCGCAGGTTTCTCTAACCTCCTGTGCAGGGTCAACAACTAAACTATTCTTTAAAGAGGGAACGATGCTCTCCAACCCAATTGCACCTAGAGCTTCAGCAGCCTTTAAATGTAGTAGTAAGAGCACCAAAAACCATCTTAAAATTAAAACTTGCACCATGCAATAGAGAAAAAGAACAACATATTATATAAATAAGGAAAAAAAACTAAAGAGGAAGCAAAATAAACCTCATGGCGAACAATGGGATGTAGTGAAAAATCGTTGAGTAGAGATTGCAAAGCAGGTATAGCTTCAGCGTCCTGCATTTGACCCAATGCAAATGCGGCTTCGTGGGCCAACAAGTTTGAAGAATCTCTTGCCGCTGAGGCAGTTAAATCGTATTAGCAAGGGAAAATATTAAAAACAACTAAGCATGTATAGAATTAGAGTAAATAATAGACCTAGAATAAGAGCGTCACGAGGGGCAGAACCCTTGAGATTGCGGAGAGAGAAGAGGGCTCTGAATCGCTCTGATATGGGCTGTGTCGAGTCCAGCAGCCTATCGCACAGAAACTGCTCCATATTCGACGACTTCCACGACTCTGTCTCCGACTCTCAACCAAGAAACTCACTCGAAGTCAGATTCTTCTGCAAACTAGAATTTCTTTTTCCCCTCAAAGATAACGACGACGTATTAAATGAAATAAGGGAAACGGGTCGGGCCATGGGCAATGGGCCGATTCATTTGTTTGCCTTTGAACTCCTTCCTGTTCCTGGGGCTGAGTTGTGTTTTATTATTACGTAGCAAGGAACAGTCGAGTTTAGCAATACCGACGACTCCCCATCAGATCTCAACACTCTCTTTAGAGTCCGTTTCTGTGATTTTCCTTTAAGCCTAACCCTGCCAGTTTATTTGCTTGAAGGAAACTTTTCGTTTACTGATTTTCCGTCTTAATTTCCCTTTTGTGTTGTTTGCAGAAGCTGATTTAGGAAATAGGTGCTCTGATCTTCTAAACCATGAATCCGAGGAGGTTAATTCCATTATTATATTAATTGGGTTTTTCTTTTGCCGGAGAATTTGTTTTTGATAGCGTTTGGTTGTTTCAGTTAACCGTATTATCGATTTCAAGATACTACTGTTAGGCATATTTTGATTGAGGGGAAAGGTGTTATCGGAATTCTTGAGTGCTGTTATGGAGAGTATGAATTCAATGTTTAAGGAGTATAAAGAATAAGATTTGATTATTCCATACGCATCACTTGCTATAATTTCAAATATCAAGCTTGGTGGCTATTTATCTGTTACTTTTCTTGCAATTTCAGTTACCATTTCCCTAAACTTCATTTCTTAAATGTTTTCATAGGACTCACATCAATCTTTGGATTTACCAAAGTGGTTATCTTTGATATAGATTTGATGTTTTACACATCGTTAGAAAGTTTACAAGATCTTGCTATGATTCCTGTTGTAGATCTGTCCTCATTGTTTCCATGGTTGTCTTTTCTGTTTTTGGAGATCTAAAAAGATAACTTTTGAAAGCTTATATTGGATGATCCTTTGCAAGTTGGATTGAATTTTCAAGATGAATACCTTTTCTTCTCTAGCGTGTATAATAGGAAGTAGTAAACTTTGTTTCCAGAAAATTTATGCTCTGTGTACCTTTCGAACTTTGGCTGGAGCAGAGCAGACAGCTTATAGTTAGATTTAGTGTTAGTACAGCGGCTTTTTTTTCTATGACATTTGGTCTTAGTCAGAGACAACTGATATTGACTACAATTCTCATTTCTGTTTATCGCATTACTTGGAGATTACGTCTTGTCAGTAACACACACACACACACACACACACATATATATGTATGCATAATTCTCTTCGAGTTGTTAATTAACTTCAGTACTAATCCAACCACCCACTTAAATTATTGCCTATCTGTATGGCAGCTGTATTGTAGTTTGCAAACAGATTTTCTTAGTATTTAATCTTTCAATTTCAGCCATTGTAATTAGTGGAAACATTTTGTGTACAGGGACATTCGCAACAACAGAGTAGCACTTTTTGATGGAATCGAGGAGGGTGGCATCAGGGCTTCGTCATCATACTCCTCACATGAAATTGATGAGCAAGATAATGAAAGAGCTCTTGATGGATTGCAAGATAGAGTCAATCTTTTGAAACGGGTGAGCTTTTATCTTGTCTTGCAGAGTCACGTGTATGATGATGTACTGGATAAGAGATTTGTACTCTATTCTTGAGGTAGAATGAGAGGAAAAGAAGTGAATATTACATCTTGCTAGTTCTTGGTCAGAAGAGATTCTGATAACGCTCCCAAACTAGTCATTCTTTTCTGATTTCTCAGCAATTCATAGACTCTTGGCAAGGCAACATAATATGCACATTGAACCTGAAATGCACATACCAATCTGCATTTTTTCATGATCTCTGCTTTTTAAAGCAGTAATATGCCAATCTGATCGCAATTCTTGATACTTCCTTTAGCTGTCTGGAGACATACATGAGGAGGTGGAGGGTCATAATCGCATGCTTAACAGAATGGTATTTGTACTGCTGCCCTGATCTTACTCTGTTGATGTCACTGTGGCTGTTTTATAATAAGTGTCACTGCTAACAATCAGGGCAATGATATGGATGCTTCAAGAGGAATCCTGTCAGGAACCATGGATAAATTTAAGATGGTAGGCAATCCAATTTCTTTATTTGTTGTACACATTTGGTGTTGTTGCCAAATGCTAACATTCAATGGTTGTGGATGACTTACATTGATATTATTTTACCTCAGGTATTTGAAACCAAATCGAGCAGGAGAATGTTTACCCTTGTGGCTTTTTTTCTGGTCCTATTCTTGATTGTGTATTACCTCACTAGGTAATGAAGCCGAATGAATTTGATACATATTCTAGTGCCTTAAACTGGAGGCAGCATTGGCCATGTGCTTTACTTGAATCATGTTGCTGCCAGTTTGTTACATATTATATCGTGTTTGTGCTGAGTGCAGTATATCAAACTTTTGTTGAATGCCTGAGATTGATGTAAATATTTGGTTCACATGCTTTTGTTTCAATTGCATGACAATCATTCGTCTAATCATTCTGAGGTGACTACTCGAGAATACAGATCGCAAAGAACTTAGGTAGGCTTCCAGCATTGTGGAGTTAAATGACAGGTATTATTTTACAAACCCATGGAATTATATTGCATGGTACTATAATGTTGGTCGGTTTGAATGACTGATCAATCCCAATTTCTTCCTGGCGAAAATTCTCCCATTTTACCTCATGAATTCGCATTCATGCCTCATCTATACGTGTGCAAATATTAGATAAGTCTTGATAGTTCCATGGCTTGTTGGCCTAATGATATGCTTATCTGAGTGAAGCATGCAGTTCTGGTTACGGAATCAAAGCCTGAGTTGTAAAGAAGCAAAACAAGAATTTAATATGGAGAAAGAAGGTAATTTTATTGGCCCAACTCATATGACTACAACTTATGAGTATTTAAAGTTTTATATCCGAGCGTTTAAGCAAAAACTGTTCTCTGCGGTTGTATTAGTTAAGTTGAAAGGCCTGAAAGAAATCCATGTTCTAGAAGGTATGATACCTATTGATACAGGATTCAAAGGATTCCTGCATTGTTTTACTACCAATTAATGCATTATTCATATTAGAAATTATGATTAAGCGTTACTCTCGACCAACCAGCCCGTCTACTTCAAAGATTTTCAAATGCAAAAAGTCAGTATCTGATGAGAGATCTTGAAAAAGTGAGGACTTGAGTTGGCTAAGCGGGGTGAAAGAGGCGCCTTTGTTGGACTCCCTATCTCAGCTTTTCGTCCCTAATTCACCTGGGAGATTATGTCACATAACCATTATGAATATATAAAAACAATATACATAAACTCCCTTATGATCTCTTTTTATTGCTTTTATAATTAAATTGTTATGTAGCTAATTTAATTGTTTCGTAATTTAATTATAATACATAACCATTATGAATATATAAAAACAATATACATAAACTCCCTTATGATCTCTTTTTATTGCTTTTATAATTAAATTGTTATGTAGCTAATTTAATTGTTTCGTAATTTAATTATAATTAATTAATTTTTTTGTTGTATTTAATCACAATAAATTTAATAAAATTTATTTAATTATATATTGCAATTATATTCTAGTTATATACTATAATGTATTGTCTGTCTATTCTATTTAATATTTAATTTCTATTTTTAAGTTGAAAAAAGATTTATTATAAGGCAACCTATAAATGACGGAGCTATGTGGGGGCCCATGGTGCACTGGGCCCCTCAACATTTTAAAAAATTAAATGTTTTGATTTTTATAATATATATATATTATAATTAAATGTTTTGATTTTGATTTTATATATATATAAATGATGGAGTTATTTGGAGACCATTGGTGTACTGGGCCCCTCAAAATTTAAAAAAAATTAAAATTTAGGCCCTCTTATTTTAAATTTCTGGCTTCGTTACTACCTGTAATTCCACAATAATTGAAAATTTGAAGGTTCTGAATTGCTAAAAATTACTTGGTCAAGGTTTGGAGGCATAAATACCATCGATAAGGGTTTTGGTTATTTTGTCTGTTGCTTCCTTTTATTGGACGAAGAAGAGTGAAACAGAATTTGTGTTTAATGAATGTTTTACCGTGCCAATTGTCTACATTGTGTTCTCTCTCTCTACCTTACCTCAAAAACCCTTTCCTTTGGAATTCAGCAGTTAGCACCGGCTCTTCAGTTTCTTACCATTTTCGCTAGGGATGGCAATGAGTAGGGTTTAGTTTGAGTATTATTTAACCCATATTCATATCCGTTTTTTATAATTCAATCAATATTCATATCCATATCTATCGGGTCTTACGATTTACTATCCATATCCAAATCCATTGAATTGTTCGGATTTTTGGATATCTATCAGGTTATATAGCACATAAAAATATAACTTCTAAATATAAAATATAAAAAGTAGATTTATGCGAACGCTCTAAATCAAAATTACTTTAATAATAATAAGTCAAGATTTTGATTTGTATGCCTTAAAAAATCATAAAATTGGAATAATAAAAATTATAATGACTAGTGCAAAGATAATATATATTTTTCACAATCAAGAACTGGAATAAAGATTGAAATATCCAAAGCTTCAAATTCTTTGCATGAACTCCACAACATTCAAAACTCCATCTCTATATCATTTGCATTATTATCATCCTATAAGAAATAAAATATGATGTAAAAAATGAGGACTGAGGAGTAAAGTGGAGATTTTAAAGCTGTTTCTTCTCAGAAAATATTAATATTTTATTATATGTAACTACAAATATTCAAGAAAAAATAGAAAAATAGAGTTTATGGGTATCCATCAGTTCGGGTTATCACTAGACCTATATTCAAATCCATATCCACATCCATTTTTCAGCATCCATTTAAAATCTATTTTTAGTCTCCATATCTATTTTTTTGGGTTGGGTAGTGCAGACATTAGTCGGATTGAAAACTCACTACCATCCCTAATTTTCGCCCCTTAAATATTCCCTGCCGTCGGCGGATCCTGTCATTTATCAAAGTTGGTTTTTATTAAAGAAAATGACAGTATGTTACACTTGTAACTTTCATTTCACTAGACTAGGTTAAATTAGATGAAGATCTTTTTTTGTTTTTGTCAATTAATTAGACAAAGATCTTATTCACCTTAGATATAAAATGTCACAAAGTGGATGACTTTTATTTGATCTGATTTGGTATGTAACTTCTGAAATGAGAAAAGCATTTTACTTAAATAATCCAAAAGGCATGAGATAAGAAAGTCCCCAATTAATGGAGTGTAGATGTAGCAGAAAACCTTGGTCAGAGTAGAATTTAAATTTTAAAGTCCTCGTGTTTTGATATCTTAATTATTTTACACTCTTTCATCTATTCGATACATGGACTTACAGCCTTACAAGCCACATTAGGCTGCAGCAGAAAAGAACAGACAACTAATCGCTTGAGAATGTTGGAAGCATCCACACAAATTTTATAACCATTTCAAGAATTCTACAGAAATTGATTGTACCCAATGAACAAGGAAAGTATGCTAAAAATGGAACAGACTTGTTTGAAGGTCTAAGCAGTTTTTTTTCTACATCCTCTTTCACTGTTCGTCACTCTTAAGATGTTTTCTACACTTTTGCTAAGAGAAACTAATATAAAAGGAAGGTGATCGCTATCCAGCCTTGTTGGCGAGAAAGACAAATACATACATACAAGTTTGTATTCTTATAAATCCATATATTTTCACGTTTAATAAATTATCAGTTAAGTTACATAATTCGATCCAAATAAGGGTAATAAAGTGACCTAATAAATGATCTAGATTAATGGGTCAAAGTTCGGGTGAAAAATGAATTTCTTTTAGTGTGGACATGGTCCATATCGACCTTATGATGTGGAAGCCCGATATAGAAGCTATATAATGATTAAGGTCTCCTACAGTTGCTCATATTAAGCATAAGGTTCTCTGATCCATTAAAAGACCTTACGTTTTAAGAAAATTGTAGAAAGGCTTAAACCGAGTGTCGGTGAACAACTTTCTCAATTGTCCCGGGAAGATCGGAGCTGGTTTCGGCATCAAAAACGATTTTGGAACTCTGAATGGAACCAAAATCAAGTATTCCACATTTCCTTCATTTTTACCCTTGCATGTATGATCTTGGGTCGTAATATTACATATGGTATCAGAGCGGTTACGTGATCGGGTTGACGGAAACAAAGGTTTTTCAGTTTCCATTTATTACAGTTTTGTTTAGTTTTTGATTCATTTTTTGTTTTTTTTTAAATGTATATAATTACGTAAAAGTGGTATACATAAGGCTAGCTATAAAAAAGGGTTGAAAATGGGCCAAAAAGAGTGAAAAACGGCAACCCGGGGTGACGGATATCACCCTCGTCGTCTCGCCCTCCTTGTCGAAGGGCGACGCAAAGTCCGGCGTGTGCAACGTACGCACTTGACATTGCTACAGTAGTTGAGGGAGCGGCGATACGAATAGCGGGTGCAATGCATGCGCCAATCATGTGCCGCCAAGTGGCACCACATGATGCACGCGCCTCACGCGGCGCGCTCTCCCATGAGCGTGCGTGTCACATATCGCATCAGGCTCAACAAGTGAACTGCTGGGATTGGGACGCATGTCGGCACGTGTAACTCAGGCGTCGTACAGTAGACGGGCGTTTGTGCGTAGGGAGATGCATTTGGTGCCCGTCGGCAGACGCGCGGCCCCATGCCACGAGCATTGACGTGGTACGCTACGTCAGCCGTACGAATTCTACTACTGTGTTTAAAAAGAAGAAAATTTTCAGAATTCTTGTAAAGGTACCCCGGGTCCTTTTGGGTCAGTTTCCGGGTTCGGGGAATTTTTTAAAGTGGTTTTTCAATTTGCTGGATTTATTACTTTGGTAATTGAATTCCAGAAAAGTTTTTAAAGCTAATTTTGAGTGCATTTTCATACTCTGAACTGCACATGAGGGAGACACTTATTGTTTTATATCTCATACGGTAGGTTTGATATTCAGAAAGTTACGACAGACACTCTCATTGAGATTTTTTATTTATAAAAGTATCAAATAAAATTTGAAGAAAATGTTTTCAGTGTTAGTATGTGATTATTTAATTGTAAATCTAGTTTTTTCATTTATGACCGATTTTCACATACATTATGCCCATATAGAATGTGAGGATGACATAAAGATGTATCTCTTGTGTTTGTGATCTTTTCGGGTACTGGTAGGATTGCAGTCACCACATTGGCCTTTCAAACCAGTATTTGGATTGTACTGTGTACATGTTGGGGGATGTCTTTGATCTTATATTCGATTATTCTGCCCACAGGTGTTTACCTTATATGAGGTTTTGAGATGTACATAAAGGCATTAGATGGAAGAAAGCCGTCGCTTAAATGATCTATTCACTCACAGGTGGTAGTGTCATGAGAGTTGATGGTTTGTAATCTGATCCCTTTTATGTGGAGGTCTAATTGTATATATTATATATTCAACACGCAGGAGTTTCATAATGTGTGATCGGATTCTCTATGCAGATAAATCTATGTAGATAATGTGATCGTTGTTATCCTGAATTTATACTAATTTTTACATTGTCTTTTCTATTTCTCAGTCACTTTTTCAGTCAACAATAATGCTGTCACCATTGAAACCTTAAATGGTTTCAACTTTAAGAAGTGGAAGAAGAACATGGAGTTTGCATTGGAGATGGCAGGTATCAACATGGCCATACACATAGAGAGGCCTTCCCCACTTACAAATGTCAGCTCGGAAGATGACAGAACAGCGATGGCGACCTGTGAAAGGTTAAATAGGATGTCTTATTTGTCCATTAAGAGGTTGATACCTGATCATCTGTTAAAAGGATTGGCGGACACGACCGTCGCGCGGGAATTCATGGACAGCATATCTTAGAGATACAAGGTCTCTTCTCATGCTGAGTAGAGCGCTTTGATCAAGGAACTATTCTCCATGAGGTAAACTGGAGAGGGAGGCATTCGGGAGTATATCATCTGGATGGTACATATTTAGAGTAGGCTGAAGGCACTTGATATACCGATCACTGACTCGCTTATAGGGCATCAGGCACTAAACACTCTTCCTTAGGAATTTGAGTTGTTAGCCACCTACATCTCACAAGATGAGGCCTGGGACGTTAATGCCTTGATTTATCGGTGTGCTACAACAGAGGAGAAGATCAGGAGCTCTCCTCATACAACTATGTTTGCGATTGCGAAGGGTAAGGGGAAAACTAAACCCTAACAGCCTAAGGGTAAGGGTAAGAAACCCAATCCCTCTACTCAGATTCAGAGTGGGAAGTCTAGTATTACGAAGGGCCCACATGACCTTAAGAGTATGAGATGCTTCTTCTGTAAGAAAAAGGGATACATGAAGTTTGATTGCCTGAAGTACAAGCTATGGAAGGTCAAACAGGAACTGTCAGGTAAGTCCTCGACCTTTATGATTCATGAATCCAATGTAGCTATAACTGTTGGACCCCGGAAATTTTCTTGATGAATTGGGCATAATTTGAATTATTTTTGAGGTTCAATGTAACACCCCACTCCCGAGTGACCCGAACCCGATATCGTTAGTGAGATCCGAGTTCGTGCCCCGCGAGGGTGGCGTACTACATCAGTCGGTAAAACTCGGTATACTTTTTTTTTAAAACATACATTGACGCGGCAAACACGGTTTCAGTCATTGCGCAGTCACGCGGAATAAACAGTGAACAGTAGGAAACATATTTGCAGTTATTACTA
>JAOSBM010000193.1:3958-14458 GCA_027568955.1 Erythroxylum tenue | reverse complement strand
AAATTTTCTTGTAGTGTTCGCTGTCGCATCTACACACAACACCAATTTTCAATCGGTGATCAGTAAATCAAATCCATTGCAAAAAGAGAGAGTGAGAAGTAGGATTGACAACTCCGATTTGCCCGAGTCAGTTCGATAAAACAACTCGTTTTGATCTCGGTTCAACTGGTCCGATCTATTATCATTCCTAGCGAGAAGGAAGATGTATGTACATACCTTGGACAGCCAAATATTCGTTCTATATTTGGTTAAAGACAAACAATTTAAAGTCAGCGTTGACCTCCCAAGTTTTGGGAAGAGAATCTATGTCTTGTATCGCCAAGTAAAGGGAAATATTGTCCTTTCCATTTCCAGGAGGCTATGTTTTTCCTTTTGGATAGAGCCATGAATTTTATAGTAGCTTCATGATAGACAAAATCACATGGAGATTTACAGAGTCATCGTAGCAAGCATTAGGACATTGGTCCATACCTTAATCACGCTTGGTCAGTACTATGTTGTCCACTTTAGTAATAACCGTTGATCTTCCCATTCTTGAAAAATAACATCGGAATTCGAAAGATTAGAAACAAGAGTAGGATAATGGTGTCTTAAGCTAATTCCAAAATGATCAAACAGACAATCAATTCAAATAAGTTACAAAATGAAGAAGGATCAAACACTATGAGATTGCTTTCGACATCTAGTAAACATCTAAACCAAGAATTGGGTACATCTGGCAGAATCTATTATTACTGATAGAACTAGTTTATACAAATTTAAAGCTATGTTTCTGAATGCGTTCATATGTACTAAATAACGTAAAGGAAGGCCCTCAAGGTTTAAGAAATGGAGAAAAAACTAGTATACAAGTCTAAGCCAACTTCAGATGCAATGTCCTATGACATGGACTGTAGAAACCCTGTTTAGAAATCCAAGGCATTCAGGACAGAATTTCACCAGATTGACAGCAATCTAAGATGATTTCCACCCGCAGAGAGAAGAGAGCTGCAGTCGCTTCCATCAATTTTCTTCTCCTCCCATGCAGAAAGTCTAAATATAACAGTAGACACGCAGTTGTTTGAATCCGTAGGTCAAGGCTTCTAAAAAGGCATATGCTGTTTCCTATAAGCCTGATATAGTGAATGTTGTCAAGAAGACAAACAGAACTTATCTTGGTTTCAATCAGATATAAACAGGCTTTATATCAGTAGGTCCAAAACTGGTGGCACGTGATGGACACTGGTGATGACGGCTTTCAGAAAGTTTCTGTTCACGGTGACTGCAGAAGAGGCGATAGCATTTTGTACTGACAACTGTTAAAACAGTGAAGTTTTTAGAACCTTCGAACAAGTAGAAATAACAAACACCAAGAAATTAAACTTGCGACACAAGATCTTCTGTTCAATATTACTCTGTCTTATTCTGTCTCATGAAATTTCAGTCATTTATTTTGCAGGATCCACGTGAGACCCATGCGAGACCTACATAAATAAATGACTGAGATTTATTGAACACAATAAAACACCATAATATTAGACAGAGGATTTGATCTCCTAAACTTCCTTGCAAATTTGATCTATTATAAGAAACAAGTTGATTCTTAAGTGCACCAATTCAAGAAAACATCAACCTATTCAAACCAATTAGACGTCATTCTGACTATTATTTAGTATTTGAATCACAGTTCATTTTCCTTCACATTTTCCACCCTCTCAAGTCCAAATTAAGCTTTATCCAAATTAAGCTTAAAGCTGAATTAACCCGGGTTAAAGCAAACAAAGCCAAACTAAATTATATAACCATCCTCGTAAAGACGTTACTCAATACTAATCTCTATACGATATACTTTGGTTATCTTAAGTTAAACGGTCAACAATGGGAATTTCTATAAACATATAAATAATGCTTAACTTAGATTTCTCATATGGGTCAATTTAGTGAATTTATTACTCACTTGTTTGTTTAAATATTTTAATACTTTAATATATATAATTAACTGTTTCTTTTATAAAAAAGAAATATGTGTGGTTTAGTCTTTTTACATTGTATTAATGTTTATTCCTGATAAAACAATAACTATGAACAATGTAAAAATAATATATAAATATAATATGAATCTTATATTTGCAATTTTATTGTAACTTTATTTATAATGTATATTTATCTTGTGGATTTTATCATATATATATATATATATATATGTGTGTGTGTGTGTGTGTGTGTGTGAGATAAGGAATGTATTTAAGTTATTTTGTTAATAAATTACCACCATATGAATAATTGCAAGGTATAAACCAACGCTCCCAACTTACCAAAATAATTAATTTAGAGTAAATATAGGTTAAACTGCAATTACTAAGTTTATTCAGTGCATATTTGAATAATATCTCAAAGGGATTGGTATCAAAATGAATAATTAGCATCCTTTAACTATCGAAAACATTTAATAAAAAAACATTTAATAAAAAGATTTTTGTTGTAAAATTGGTTTTATTAACACGTAATATTTGATAAGATGAAAACACTAGATTATTTCCATCACATTGAATTAAGGTGTTTAAGAGTAATTTAATTAAGATTAAGGGTAAAAGACAGTGATCTCCCCTATACAGATGTAGTATGAACATCAAACATGAACTAATCAAATTTTATTTATATGATAATTTAATACAGCTCTTAAACTTAAAATGAACTAATTAATTATATAACTCAAATTAGTAATTTATTATAATTGTTAATTTAAGTCAAATTTAATTAGCTCGGGTTGAATTTAAGAATTGATTTGAGTTATTATATTACTGACATTTGATTATTTCACGTTCGATATTTATATTAAGTATGTTTTGTCGTTATTCTTTAATCGGAATTTAAGAAAATGTTTTTTTTTTGAAAAACTAAAAACTAGAAAGATTTTTTCAAAAATTTTAAGATCAAAGATTTTTTAAACTACAGGAGATTAATTATAAAACCATTTTAAAATAATAATTAAATTTGATCTTTTATTATTTAAAACTTGTAGGAATTTCTAGTTGTTCATAGAATCTAAGTTGGAAAAGACATATAAAGAAAAAAGTTGGGAAGCCACGAATAATTTATATTATTTATATTATTTATTA
The DNA here is from genome assembly GCA_027568955.1 of Erythroxylum tenue. Taxonomy (NCBI): domain Eukaryota; kingdom Viridiplantae; phylum Streptophyta; class Magnoliopsida; order Malpighiales; family Erythroxylaceae; genus Erythroxylum; species Erythroxylum tenue. The sequence goes on along the minus strand of JAOSBM010000193.1, from coordinate 11,360 downwards.
TATAAAATAAAATAAAATAAAATATTTTTATTTAAACTATCGCAGATAAATTGAAATTGCAAATTTCTTCAATTCAAATTTAACGACATAGGAAAAGATACATTTACATCTAAGAGTTTGGGTTTTCAAGGAAACTAAATTCAAATTCCGTACCAAGAGTCAGATTTTTGTTCTAACATGCCATTTTTAAGAACTTCCTAAACACTAAAATTAATAGGTTAAATTAATTTTAATTGAATTCAATCAAATTTAAATTTTAATAAATTTTTTTACATAATTAATTATAATCAATTAATTCAAGTTCAAGTTAATTAAATTAAAATTTAATAAATTATATCTATTTTAATTAGACTCAACCTTTAAAAAAAGTATTGAGCTTGAAGCTAGAATTGGTCATAAAATAATGTACAACATTTTTGTCAAGACCCATCTCAAAGGGTATTTTTCAAGGAAGTCAGATTCTCAGTTCAGTTAACCAATTCCTACCATATCCTATTAAATTTAATTCATACATTTATGTAAAGTCCACGTAAATATATAGACCAAATTAAGTAGCTCAGGGTTGGAACATCCTAACCGAATTACGATACTCCTACCCCTTGGAGGGCCTCCTAGTAAGTAGAATAATGGAAAGAAAGAGGACAAAATCCGATTTTGGACTACATAAATGATTATTACATGTTACTAGAGTGAAGTCATTAGCTTGTGATGGATGATCAAGTTATGTTCCATTCGAGATGGTTTAATTTTTACGTAGGATCACGATTTTCGGCAAGTCATTGTAGAATCTGATAACATGAAGGCGGTACGAATAGTGACTTGTGGTATTATCTTTTCACATCCCCTGTCTATTTTAGTTGTATATATTCAAGTTTTACTTGCTAGGAATTGGAGTTACTCTATTAGACATATGCTTCGTGAAAGTAATTTTACAGCAGATTTTTTTGGTTAAATTAAGTCATTGCATTGCTTCTAACTTTCAAGTTTGAGATGATATTCTTGACACCCTCTCTTTAATTGCATGAACTTATGCCTGTAGTATTTCTTTTATGAGATAGTTTTAATTTCTCTTAATTGTAACCAAAAAAAAAAAACAAATCTTGATTCAAACTCGAAGTGGAGCTGTCGAGGACCTCGAGGTCCATTTTAAGGTCCGACAATTATTATAAAATTGACGCTGTTTTTGTAAAATCGGACTGAATCGATCTTGTAGCCCAGCCCGCCTAAGCCTCAGCAGAAGCTGTCAAGCCTGGCTCAGGCGCTGTCGTTGCGATCCCTACAAAACAGAAATGGAGGGTTTGGCTCGTGTAAGAAAGAAAATGGTCCACCGTTACTGGCAGGACACAGTACAACGTTACATTAGCTAGCTTGTCCCCGTGTCGTAATTCAAGACAATCTGAAATACCTATCATTGTTTCAGGACTCGTTGCGTCAGATTTCAGCTTTGGGTGAATGGCTTTTACGGTAACAGGAATCACGAGTTTATGAGTTTGAGATATTTGCCAAAACTTGGACAAAAGGAATATCTCAATTTCAATATTGTCCAAATCATAGGCCAATTTGACCGCTTAAAATGGGAAGCTTGGCAGGTAAGCTAAAGCCTGATCAGGTACTACCGGCAAGTTTTAGACTTATCTGACAAGAACAAGCTTGTTAGTTAAAGACTTGCATGTTTTAAGCATTACTTAACCAAACCGTAAAGAAGATTACAAGATGACAAAAAGGAAAAGGAAAGCCAATACATAAGATGAAACTCTGAAATAGTATTAGCAGATGCAAGAGAAACTTGTAACTCTCCTTCCCGTCACCAATAGCAACACTTTGTAAATCTGGCAGTACCAACCACTGGCATGTGAGGCATGTGTACTACTACTGTGACGTGTATGTACATCTAAAATGTCATCATATAGTTTATTACAAGATACCATAATATGAAAATGAAACTACTCCGTATTAGGTGGCTCCAAAAATATATAAATGCATGAGGTCAGTAATGTAGTAAGCCCACTTGCTCATTTGGATGATATGAAGTACACTTGGCACATGTATTATTCTCCAACCTCACCAGTCAAGTTTCAGTCAGTAGAAGGAATTATATTATTTTAGAAAGAAAAAAAAAACAAAGCTTTGAAAAGCTTATGCCTTAGTCTAGTGGAAATTAAATTGAATAAGACAAACATCATTAGAGTCTATAGTTGGATCTTTGTTGGCAATTTATATATTCTCTCGCAAGTACCGTTCTCAAAGTGACAGCCTCTTAAAGTGTTTCGATTGGTTGGAGAAGCTTCCTTATTTTGATCCAACATATCGCTTTGATTTTATGGCTTCGTTAGACAATCAATCAGGATTTTTTTTTTAGCTGGTTGGTTGTCTTCAGCTGTTTGACTTATCAAACAGTTACAAAAGTTATTCGGAGAGTAGTAAATTTGATAGCTAATTTAAGATAAACAGTAAGCGATGTTTTCATCAATCAGCCAAAATTTTAACTATTAAAAGTCAATTGTATTTTTTAATTGAGGTTCCTAGATACCTACGTTTTAGGATCAGTGTTTGTTTTTATAATTATTTTATGCAGTTATAGGTCAAAAATAAAATATTGACCTTAAACGAAAATGAAAATAGAAAGAGTTGCATAAATTTTTTATAAATGACGAAACAGTACAGGTGAATATGACCTCTCCAAAGTCTAAATTTTTATAAAAATATTCAACGAAATACTAAGATATATAATATTCATACCCTTATAATTTTTTTTAAAGTCATATCCTTATAAGTCGTTTTACACATAAACAGTTAACACTAAACAACTAATTTTACCAAACATCTCTAATAAATAGTAAATACAATTCACAGGTCAAATTAACTGATATAATCAGCTATCAGCTAATAGCTAATAAAATCAGCTAACAGTTAATGCAATCAGCTGATTGCCACACAAAGCCTTAATGTCTTACTTCCTTTACGGATTATTACATATATTTTATCACTATCTCAAGTACTCTTTTAAGAGATTATTGCTTTTTTGAATTTGATCGGATGGATCAAATTAGGATTGTGACGCTGCGCGTATTCATGTAATGAATAATTAAAAAATTTAATTTATATAATCAGCTCAATTGTAAAAATTTTAGATTTATAAATTTTTAGTTTGGTTTAAATTAATATATTTTATTATTAAAAATCAGCTAACTTATTAATTAATCGGTCAATTTTTATAAACTAATCAATTTTTATAAACTAGAATAATTCATTTAGTTGTCAATTAAGTCTCATTATTTAATTAAAGTCTAATTATCTCTTTTTTCAATACTATTTTACGACAAATTAATATAAATTAAACTTTTTAAACTATAAATCAGAACAATTTTCGATTCGATTTTTAAAATATTAGAAACGATGCAAAAGTAAACCTTATTCGACCTCGGATTGAGTCCATATTAGGCATGATCGGTTATTGTTGGTAGAAAAATTGATTCAACAAACATTTGTAAGAAAGTGATTAGTATCAAAGAATATTATACTTTTAATAACAAAACCAACATGAGCAAGCAAATGGCCTGGACATGAGGGAGGCAGATAAGGGTCCACAAGCTGCTAAAAATCATGCTTAAAAATTATGGTGCGAAAGGAGCTTACCTCATAGCATATATACCTTTACGAAAAGGAAAAGAAGAAAAATAAAGGAGAGAATGTGTGTGCACATGGAAATGGAAAGGATCTGTCTTCGGAGACAGAGAGAGTAGGGCCTGCTTAAAGGTCAGATTGAGAGCTCTCTGGACTTCTTTTAGTTTTTTCTAATCAAATCCCCACATGGAGTAGCAATTTAGCTCAACTGTAGTGACTTTCAAAGCTTCTTTTTCTTTATGTCTCTATTTTCTTTTCTTGTTTTACAAGATAAAAAAAACACTAAATTAATGCAAAGCGCGCGAGAACACCGCAACGTTGGCATCTTGGCGGAGAAGCTCCTGGATATCAAAGGGAGCTCTTGTAAGACATAAAGGCCCGGACTTAATCTACTAGTGAGACGAACGAGACAATTTGCACACTGGTTCCCTTCTCAAAAAACATGCTAGAGGTGAATAGTCCATTCCTAGTGCAACAAATGGCAGATACCTGCCACGAAAAAGGATACCTCTGTCAGAAAATAGAGGTGGGCATCTCTATTTTCTTAATCTTTTTCTTTTTGCTAAAAAATTGAGATTTATTTATAAAAATTCTTGTAACCTTCAATTTTCGGGAAAATTCTTTATCTTACATTTCGATTAAAAAAACGATAACACGTATCTAACAAGAATATCGCATATGAACTGATCAAATGCTGTTGATATAACGATCTAACATAAATCTTAAATTCAAATTGAATTAATTAAACTCTGCTTAAATTAATACTTTATTATAATTATTTTAAATTATTAATTTAAATTTAAATTTATTAGTTCGGAATGATTTCAAGAGTTAATTTGAGTTATTATGCAAGTGATATTTGATTAGTCTACGTTTTATATTTATATCACGTCTGTTTCGTTATTTTTTTTAGTTGAAGTCTTTAAAGAAGAGATTTTTTAAAATAAAAATTATAAGATTTTTTAAAATTTTTAAAAATTAAAAACTTTGTTAAAGTTTCTTAAATTATATTCAAAGCGTATGTATTTTATAATTTTTCTTTTTTTTTTGTCTTCCTTTATAATAATAAATCACGAGAGAATCATAAAAAGCTTATCTCCCACACTCTATTTTTATGGACCTATCATTCAGCATTTCTCTTTAGTTCCACACAACTTGGCAATTCCTTGATGGACAAAGAACGTATCAACTTAAAGATTGACGCTTCTCGTCAACAAAACAATCTCACTACCTCATCTTCATCATCTTCTTCTTCTTCTTCTTCCACCTGTTCTTCTTCCTCATATCCATGCATTGGCCATGAGAACTCCAGGATTATTGAAGAAACCTGCAAGACTCCAAAAGTTGAAATCAGGAAAGCTCAAGAACTGGAAACTAATGGCACTGAATCAAAGAAGAAACAGAAGATCAATGGAGTGAACAGCAAGCACCCGACATTTCGAGGAGTACGAATGCGAAGTTGGGGCAAATGGGTGTCTGAAATCCGAGAGCCTAGGAAGAAGTCGAGAATATGGCTTGGAACTTACCCTACACCGGAAATGGCAGCTCGAGCTCACGATGTGGCGGCTCTCGCCATCAAAGGCGGCTCAGCTTACCTCAACTTCCCTGAATCTGCTCACCAACTTCCACGTCCTCTCACCAAGTCTCCCAAGGACATTCAAGCCGCCGCTTCCAGAGCCGCAACCTTGGTGTTTTCAGGTACTCAAACGCCAGAAGCTGACCCGAGTTTGTCTCTGCCTCAGTTATCAGACAGTTTGGCCTTGGAATCAACAAGCTCTCTTTCTAGTACTACCGATATTAACGATGACGCATTGTTTGACCTACCGGATCTCTTCATCGATGGTGCTAATCACGGGGGCGACGGGTCTTCCTACTATTCTCCGACTTGGCAAATCTGTGCTGCAGATACTGGTTTTCGACTAGAGGAGCCATTCCTGTGGGAGTACTAACGATCTTTTCATGAATCAAGTTAATAACTTTCAGGGACTGAACACATTCTTAATCCGTCAGGAAAATCTCTGTATTTCTCTGATAAAAAACAAGCCCACTTCCTGACACTACCATCTGAATCGCATCGATCGATCACATCCTGCGATTTTCTATAGTGGCGATGGCTTGTAAGTCGTAACGGTACTTTGATCCACCAACTTCTTGGAAAAAGAATTTGGACACTACTTATAAATTATAATTACTTGCGGGTTGATTAATTAGCTCATCATCGAGCTTACGAACGTCTCTTTTTAGTTTTAAGTGTGAAACGACGTTGCGTACAATTTGATTTTCAGAGTTACCAAATATTGACAAGTTTAGATTTTATACACGCACCTTGTGATCTTTAAGGTAGAAAGAGACCAAAAGATTGAATTGCATCGTATGGAAATAATGTGCTTGGATTGGAGACCCTTTTTTTTAATTTCTTTTTCTTAGTTTATTTTTCCAAAACCTTAAAAAGGAGAAAGAAACAATAATGTGTTTTATAATATATACAAATACAGATTAGGTTAAAAGAAGCATAATTGTCTTATATTATCACTTTTCCTAAAAAAATATACTTATTATTTTTAATTATTATAGACGTATTATATATTATTATAAATTTAAAAAGATCTTGTATTAAGTTACTATTAATTTTTTTTTATAAAATTATCATATAATTAACTATTATATGTAATCAAATTTATATGATTGGTTTAACTTAAATTTAATTAGGTTTGATAGTAATTATATATGAGTTTGATATTTTAAAAATTCTAGAAATTTGTCAAGCCTAAAATTGACTCTAAATTTGGATAAATTTATTTAATTTTTTATTTTAGGACTGATTAATTTAGAAATAACTTGACTTATAATGATTAATCATGTTAAAAAATTTAAAATTTAAATTCAATTGAATCTGAATAGGTTAAATCCAAAATCGACATTTGTAGAGATTTTATTACGAGAAAATTTTGTCGCACAAATTACTTAATATGAAATAGTAGTTGGGGTGGATTATATTTACCAACATCAATTTTCTTAAATCAATAAAATATATATCAATTTAAAAGCAATCTTTCTACTTATTAGGAATAAAGTTGCACATTATTATATCATAACAGTCTTCATATTCCCTATCTATCTCGACATTCGTGTAAGTACCCAAATAAGGTGACAACACTACCTAACTAAAGTTGGCATTTTATATGTTTCAAAGTATCAATCTTTAGTGAAAGTGTAGTATATTTATATTATTTTTATTTAAAAAAAAGCAAAAGGACCTATGTAACGAATTTTTAGATTTTTATTCAATATAAATCCCAGTTATAAATGCATTATGCATTAGTGATCACTCCATAATTCCTTTTCTCTACGGTCAATTTGCTTATTGATTGAACAACACATAAATGTGTAGATGAGATGGAATAAAACAGGGATAGAACAACAAAATTACAGTACCACAGCACATCCTCAAATTGACGGATAGACTGAAGTGGTGAACCGCACGCTTGGCAATCTATTGCGTTGCATATGCAGCGATAAGAAGACTTCTTGAGATCTTGCTCTTCCTCAAGCCGAATTTGCTTACAATAGTTCTGTCAACAGCTCTATTAAGAAGACGACTTTTGACATTGTTTACAGGAAAGCTCCAGCACAAACAGTTGACCTTATTGCACTTCCTGCATATGTTCTTCCTAGTGTTGTCGCTAACAATTTGGCCAACTAGCATGTTGATATGTTTAAACAGGTGAGGCAAAACCTAAAGGAGTCCAATGAAAAGTACAAGATTGCCGCTGACAAG
>JAOSBM010000192.1:0-13638 GCA_027568955.1 Erythroxylum tenue | reverse complement strand
AACATATTGGATTAATCTTTGATGGATTTTATATGCATAATTTTATGAATAATTTGTATTTGTTTTCACCAATTTTTAAATAATTTTTTATCATATATATTGATACGAATAGGATCTGGTTACCCTGAGAACCGAACCTGAAAATAGGTTAACCGATCCTATAGGTTCTTTAGGCTCAAGTTCAGGTTCAGGTTCGTGAAATTGCCGAACCTGACATTCAGGTTCAGGTTCAGGTTACTTATAAACGGGTTAGATTACCCTACCATGAATACCCCTATTAATAGACCATCCAACTAATGGGTTCGTGGACTAACGGACAATTGTGACCTGGGCTGGGTTTAGATGTTCGAGTAAATCGCGGACATACTTTTACCAGGCCGAGCATACTAGTTCATTACAACCCACAAATTTGCTAGGCATTCAACCTGGACAACCTGATTAACTCTTCTCATCTCAAAGTACCACAAAACACGAAGATTACAGTTGTCGAGTTCAGGTGAAAGTGGAATCCTGCCATAGAGTAACTGGCACGAGTGAAAAAAGCGGCAAAGCACAAGCGATACAGCGTCAGGAAAATTTGGGGCAGAGAGTTGCAGAAGCATGCTTAGGGAGAGTAGCTGAGTAGTAGCCTGCAGGCAATAGCACAGCGGGACTTTGATTGATTGAAGAAGATGTTTAGTAACAATAAACAAATACCCATCACAGTTCACACGTTTTTCATTTCTGTTTCAGGAATGCCAATTAGAGATCACATCCCAATAGATACGATCATCTGACACAACGGCTCTGAATCTGCCTGTCTTTGGATTCGGTGATTCATTTACGTCAAAGTGAGGTTGGCCTCTCTTCACTCTAGTCTTTACACGCCTTAGCTTAGTAGTTACTGCTGCTCAGAAACGTGCATCTTCATTCCTACTGATAGCTAGCTACCAGGAGCGGCCTGAGATAGCTATGGCGCTGATAATTGTTGGAGAAGGAAAAAAGACGCTCGAGGTGACGAATTTATTGAACATATTTGCTAATTTGTTATCTCTTTTTGCGCAGTTCTTAGTGTAGGTATGTTATAAAAAGAAAAGATAGAATCAGGATTCTTCTGTTAAATTTTCTGAAGAAAACTTATAAATGTTCAAGTTACCATATGCATATCCAGATCTGAAAAAGTAACATATAATCTAAAAACTGGAAAGAAGGATGAACCCTTAAGAGATCTAAAGCACGCTTTTTCGAATATATTTATGTTAAATACAATGTTGTAAGGGCATGTTATTCCAAATCAGAGAGAGCATAGATTGGGGACAGGAACAGAAAGTTAACCATCCCTATCTGCAATGAAAACAGTTATGTCCGTGACATTCAAGACAGGGAAGCATCAAACTAATGAAGCCGAGCCTATCTTGCCTATTCTAACATCAGCCAAAAAGAAACATGCAGAAGATCCTAGGCTTTTCCGGCCGACATCAAAATCTAAGCATTAAGGAGAAGGATTTCTTAGTATCAGAAGCTATATTGAAAGTATTTTTACAATTACAAATTATGCTACGGATTACTATAACAATTGCAAATAATGTTAGAGTTTCGTATTGTCTAGAAATAAAAATATTAAAAGAGTTATAAGTAATAAGGGTCAATTATCTAAATAACTAGTTCTAGTTATTTGGTTAATGGTCAATATTTAGCTTTGGATCTTTAAATTTCTTAAAAAAACTTTTTCTAAAGCTTAATTTTAAAAAAAACTCTTTATTTTAAGCTTTGGATAAAAATAACAATGAAATAAAGGCAATATGATCATAAATTATGAATTAACAATTATTACTATTATGGTAACTTAATTTACTCCTTAAATTTGATATGAATCAATTAAATTAAATTAATTTAATAATTTAAGATTAAATATAAAAAATATTAGTTTGAGTAGTAGTATTAAACTGAGTTAAATTAATAATTGAAGATTAAATATAATAAATTATTAGTTTGAGCAGTATTTAATTTTTTCAGTTCAAATTTAAAAATTGGATTAAATCTATCATAGCAATAAAATTTGATTAGTTTTCGTATAATAATATTCGTGTATTTCATTATTATCTTTTCACATAAATTTAAGATAAAGTATTTTAAAATTAAAATTTTTAAAATTTAATATATGTTTTTTAAATCTCAAAAAATTTTCATTGTCTTTTACTTTTAACAATTTTATACATAATTGAGGGATACGAGAATGAGCATTAAAGCAGCCAATAAAATTATCTTTTGTGGTCATAAAATTAAAATTTTCAGTCATAAAAATAATTTGTGTATATTATGACCTTCTTCAAAATCTGCAAAACCATATTATAGACAAAAATAATTATTGAAGCAATCAGTAGAATTATCCTTTGAGATCATAAAATTAAATTTTCAAGTCATAAAAATAATATAAAAAAACATATTCTAGAGAAAAATAATTATTGAGAAGACAAAACATTGTGTTCTGTCTGTCGTCTCCAACTTGATTTTGAGGTTGAAAAGTATAAGGGCCGCCTGACCTGTCTTCCACATGTTAATAATGGGATCGTTGAAAGCATCGTGTAAGATTTCCAAAATGATGTTCTGGAGATGCACCACCACGCAAACGCATGCAAGATAGCTATGGATTTGGAACGGGAATAGGAATTTTATTTTATTTTATTATAAAATACTTCACAAAACAACAAACCTTAATGCATTCTAATGGACCCCCCCCCCCCCAGTGCCAATTGCAGGTGACCATAATCTCCCGAAACTCCTCTTTTCAATGGACGGTCTAGTTCCATTTAACTTGGAGGATTTACTTATAATAACTTTATCAAAAATTGCAGTCTTAAGATGTAGGTGAATTGATAAAGGGTTTTTTTAGTTTAAGTGAGGTCGTAGATTTGAACCACTTTCATATATGTAGCTGTTTAAAATTTGAAGTCAGAGTTTTACTTCTCACAAAGGACTTATTCGATTCGAGTAGAGATTAGTCAAAGAGTGAATGGTTTAAAGGTGTCTTCTCGTAATTGAAATTCTCCTAATTACAATCAAAAGTATCTCTTTTTTAATACTATCTATACTACGTACTAAAATACACTGATTATGATTCTTCCTAATGTCCCTTATTTTAATATCAGATTGGATTATCTTATCTTATGTAAAAGACTTCAAGACTAGATCACAATCAATGCAGCCGATGAAGATCCTAAAGGCTAGAGCTGTTATTATATATATATATATATATTCAAAAGTCTTGTGTGTATTTAATTCTTTAAGAATCATTTCATCACTTGCCACCCACCAAGATTTTATACAAGATTTTGCCTTTGGTGCATTTCTTGTCATGTTTCTGCAAAACTTTATCTGTCATCACCCCATTTGCTTGACCCACGACTTGGTAATCATTTCCTTTTAAGTTAATACTACCATGTCTTGTCTCACATTACCTACTGGCTCCGCTATCTTCCTTTCTCAAGCGTCGTACTTTCTCTTTTCCTTGTTTTCTAATCTTAATTTTACCCCCAATGGAAAATGCCATTAGCCATGAGCACGACACAACTCACAAGTTAGTGCAGTAGAGAGTAGGGTCAACTCTTCGTGATTCAGTCCCATCTCCAATCAATCGTTTTGGACACAACATCACGAGATCTTTGTCCTACCACGAACCAAGTACAATGTTACAAGTGGCAATGTTTGGTATATTTTTCAGATGTACCGCAACTTGCAAATTTCTCCTCCACGAATAGTCTGAGGAGAATAGTTCTAATCCAATGAGAAATTTCCCTTCTAGAAGGTACATAATTGGCACTGTCTTTTGTTTTTACTGTTAAGTACTTAAATGAGAAAGCTCTCCTTTCGTCATAAGTTAAACATTTTTCCAAGCGGTTAAGTTTTAGACGTGCATTAGATAAATTTTTAAATTGATATAATAGTCTGTAAATCATATTAATTAAGTATTATATACTAGACAAGTCTTATATAACAGACTCAATCGAAAAATGTAAGTAAAAAAAATCTAACATAGGACTTTTTAGTCCAATGCCTCTTTATTCTACTAACTCAACCACTCGTGAGGGCTCATAAGTTAAGCACGGTATGTGTTATTAAGAGTAAAGGAATATAAGGTAAAGAATTGGAATTGAATATGTTATAGTTTCTTAATATTATATGGTTTTATTAATTATATTAAAACTGTGCATGTTTCCAAAATTTCGTAATGAGTTGTTATATTTATTCAAAATTTTATCAGATTACATTTCTTGATTTTTTTACACAGACAATTACTTTTTAAAATATGATTCAAATTAGTATATTATTAAAACATTATCTATTTAATAAATTATTTTTATTATTTTTAATAATTTTGTAGAAATATAAAAAAGATAAAAGACATAAATCTCTAGTGTAATTTTAAAAAATTTAGCTAAATACTATAATTTCTAAAAATTTCGAAAAACTTTTTTTAGTTTTCAGTTTCAAAAAAACCATTATCTTAGACTTCGATTAAAAATTACAATTAAAACATATGCAATATAAACATTAGTTGAATTGAATTACCATATTAGCCATATTTGATGTTTATACTGTTTGTATTTTGTTATTATTTTTTAATTGAAATATAAGAGAAGGAGTTTTTTAAAAAGTTGGAAATTATAAAAATTATTCTCGAAAATTTTAAAAATCGATTAATTTTATAAAAAATTTTAAACAACTATATCTTTTATCCTATAAAAAATGAACACAAATTTTGGAACTAAGAGAGATTTAATAGAATCAACAAAATTGCATAAAAAACAAAAAATTATTTATTTTATAACAACAATATCCTGTATAAATCCACTAATACATGAAATCTACATATCTGAAAAATTCAATAGTATACAATATTATCTCTAACTAGGACAGAATAAGTAAGAAAAAAGTGAATGTACATGCCAGTATTATCAATATTAACCTTAGTTGTAACTATTTTAAGTCCTTTATTTACGATCAATGTTTTGAAACTCGGACTGGCCATCGAATCGGAAGTTTTATTTATCACCGGTTTGATCGGTTCGACCGGTGGTGATGTCATAATTATGCAATAATTATATTTAATTATATTTAATATTAATAATATTAAAAATACAAAATATACCAAAAATAAAAAATAAAAAATAAAGAAAAATTATTAAACCAATGGTCGAACCGGTAGAATCGGACCGTTTCGATCGGTCAATTGACCGATTTTGACCGATTCTCACTGGTTCAATTAAGAACCAGTTTTTAAGGGTGAACCGGACAGGATAGCCGATCGGTCACCGGTCGAATCAATCGGATCGGACGGTCCGGTCCAGTTTTCAAAACATAGGTTACAATTATGTGCTTTTTTTCAGGTTGGAAATTGGGATTTAGATTCTTGAACTTTGATTGTTATGAGTTATAAGGATTGGATCTTCTGTTCTAATTAACCAGTTTTAATATTATTTCATAAAATTTCATCAACACCACATTTACGTAGGTAATTTATATCAATATAAATGTAACTTGTCAAAGCTACGTAGCTAATCGTATGATGTGTTGGTTTTGGTGTCTCTGTTGAAAACGAAAGTTTTAGAAACACTTCGTGTGTGGAGTGCCTTAAAGTTGACTCAAACCACAAGCAAAGCAAAGGAAACACAACCCCATCTCCACTCACGAACAACATGAACTGTACACCCTTTCAACATTAAGTTAGGACACTCCACCACCACCGCCACCACCATCATCTTCTGATCAGACTCCCTACAAAGTGCCGATGGTTCAAAGATATTTGGTGGGATTTTGTTAACAAATCACACGCATAAAAGGACAAGGAGTACATATTTTAAACAAAAGAATAGTTGAAAAAACCACAGTAAATAAACTATTCAAAAGATATCGGAAGTGACACATGACTTAATGTGCACAATACGTGCCTGGCTGGAAAGTGGCTGCAATGGTGGTGCTCTGCTCTGCCACTAAAATCTTTTTCAGTCGCACTTTAAAATACACACAACCACCTTTGCTACATGTTAAGGTCAAAGCCCACAAGCTTCAATCTTTTTGTTTAACTTTTTCGGAAAAAAAATATTTGTAGGATTATTAATAATATAATTTATCAAACTTTAAATAGAAATTTAACATAGAATTTAAATAAAATTTAAAATAATTGTTAAAATTTACCAATAATTCATCAAATTATCATTATTATATTTGTACATATTTCAAGTGAAAAATTCAAATATTAAAGGTTTTAGGGGAAAAAAATCAACACTTTTAAAATTTTTAATTAATTGAGACAAATATATATTTTACAGATTTTGATATCTAACATTAAAACGTTAAATTTGATTTATATTCGACATCTTATTTATAATTAAATAGATAAAAACTCTTAAATTGAATACAAAATTTTTCTTAAGTTAATGTATTTCAATGTACAAGGTTCTAGGTTTTGTGAGGGTTAGTAGAGGGTCATCAATGTACGCAGATTTCTTTTTGTAATTTTTACAAAAAAGATGATTATCTTATTGTAGAAAATAAATCATGCAACACTGTAACTCTAATACCAATTGTAAAAATAATTAAGCATCAATGCATAACATTGTAAACAAACCTAAATCCATTTCTTTTGATGTTCTTGATATACGTTTATTCCCTCTCTCCCTTTAGTCTTTTGAAAATTAGTTTTTTCAGTGGTTAAGATAACCTTTCATAAGTTTCTAAAACTTATATATCATTTCACCAATCATCATATTGGTTCATTTTAAAGGAGAGAAGGAAAGGATCTTTGACCCATATGAGATCTCTTTATTTAATACCCATTAACTATCATCTTGGGTTTTTTTCATGGGACTCAAACTATAAGTCACACGAGTCATTAAATATTTTAACAACTTTTACCGGCTATTTTAAGGTTTTTTTAATATAAAATTTTTATTTTTTCTAGTGTCATCGAGAATGTTAGAGAGGGTCCAACATGTGGTGACAGATATCCGTCATTTGTTGCACCGGGAGTGGACTATTCACCTCCAACATGTCTTCCGAGAAGAGAACCAATGCGTAGATTATCTCGTTCGTCTCGCTAGCAGATCAAGTTCGGACCTTCATGTCTTACAGGAGCTCCCTTTTGGTATCTAGGAATTTCTCAGCCGAGATGCTCACAGCACAGTATTCTCACGCGCTTTGCATTAATTAAGTGTTTTTTCCTATTGTAAAAAAGAGAAGAGAGAGAGAGAGTCCACCAAAAATGCATTATCGGAGACTACGATTTACATGAATTCATTAGTAAACATCTTTTTGTTGGCATTTGGCTTTAAGAAGCAAGTGTTGTATTCCTCTAGTGTTTGTACTCAATGAAAATGGCATATCCTATAGTATATGTTCTAATCGATGAAATTTAAAAATAAATAAATAATATATAAAGCAAAATTAAGGTCCATTAGGCATTAACACGTCTTCTGGTTTTCTTTAAATGACCTCGTCACGTCATCCTTTTTTTTTTATGTTAACTTTTGTGAGATGGATTTAGAAAATTTGTATGATATCATGATTTGTCGTGACAATTGAATAGAGTCAATTAACATATAATAGAGTATAAAGACTTTAAATCATTCGATTACAAAATAATTGAATTCGAAATGAAGTTTACGATCACCGATAATTACAAAGGAAAGCAAATTTACTTTTGTTTTTCTTTTAAATAAAAAAAGAAAAATACCATATAGAATTGAAAAATTAATTATTTAAAATTAATTTTAATGTCTTATACAACATTTATTAATAAAATATCAATAAAAATTTATTTTATTTTATTCAAGTAAATAATTTATAAATTGAAGTATAGCTCATACATTAATATTTATTTTAAATATATTTGAATTATTAAATCAAAACGTTTATTTGAAATTTATATATTTTGGAGACATTTTAAATTTGATTATAATTAATAATTATTATTGAATTAATTTGTTTTAATTTCAAAAGTTAAATTAAATTAAATTATTCATAATTATTAATTAATTAAAAATAAAATAATTCATAATTCTTATTAATAAATTAAATTATACATATTTAATTGATAGGAAACTATATTATAAAAAAGCAGAATAAAAAATCACATTTTATAGTTTTCATAAAATTTAAAAACTATAAGAAATTAAAAACAAATAATAGAAACAAAAACTCTAACAAGCATATATTTTTTTAAAATTTGAAAAATATAAATCAAAAATAAAAAATGTAAATGTAAATGTAAGCAAACATGATTAATGTCAAATAACATGTCTTCTATTTGGATAATTAAGAGTTACAAATTTAAATTAGTTAATGATTTAACTGAAAATAATTAATTGAAAATTTAGGAAAAATAAGACTATCATAAAATATGATTGAACGTTTTGACGACAATACTGTAATAATGGGGTTAAAGAGAGAGGTTGATTAGGTTTTAGTTAGGTAGAGAGAAGGCCCATATAGCCGTAAGAGATATCACTCTCAAAAAGTTAAAAAAAAAAAAAGGTTCTGAAAAGAAGGCCCAAGCACGGGGGGCAGTTCAGAGGAAAAGGGATACACACACAGAAGACTTAACTATAAAGAAACGGATGTTCAATTATTTGTTTTTTTTCAATTGTTTTCTTAATTTTCAATTTTTAAATATTATTTCTTTGCATTATTATAAAAAAAAAACAAGTTTCTGGCATCAATAAGAATTTTTAAATGAAAATTTAATGATAAAAATATAAAAAATAGTCTCCAAAGATGGTAAGCCTTGAAGCAACCGGTAAATTTACTTTTTAGGTTCAAGTTATAAAAATAATCTTTTTATAAAATTATACAAAGACGATTGTGTACTTTTTTTTTTGACCTTTTTCGTACTTTTATAAAGCGGGAAGCCTTATGTACTGAATATGCTGAGTTAAGCCTCCAAAGAAATGATTTAATTGGTAGATTTTTTTTTCAACTATTATCAACCAAAAGTTTTAATTTTATATTATAATTTAAGGATTGCTATTTATTTTAGTGATATAGAAAATAATAAATAAGAAATGAAAATATACTAAAATTTATAAATAAAAATAAAAACAACAATAATCCATTAAAAATCTTACTGACATAAATTTGGAAAAGTCCAGTAATATGCAATCTTATCTTTGATTAATGGAGAGGTTGTTGTTAAGTAATTTATAAGAAAAATAATAAATAATAATAAAGCATAAAATATAATAAATAATGAATAATAAATACTTAATAAATAAAATATAAAACAAGTAATGCCCTAAAATTTATAAATGTTAATTGAATTTAACCAATTACTTAATTTTAAATTACTAAAATATAAATAGTTTATAAAAATATAATTTCTCAATTATTATGTGGTTGGATGGTTTATTTAACGTGTAAAATTACCCATAAAAATAATAATTACTGATTTTGTTAAGATAAAAAATGAATAATAACTAAACTAAATAAAATAGAATGCGTGATAATTAAAAAATTAAAAATCTGGCCAAAATAATTAATTATATAAAAATAAAAAATCAAAGAAAAAAAAGTCAAAAGAAAATGTGGAGGGCGAGGAAGACAGCATTCCAAAATTCTATTTAATATTATTTCTGTCATTAAAATACCACTTTCTCCACACACGCGCCATCCCTTGGAGGACACCAAGACGCCCAAGAAAAACCGCCTTCTCGTCTTCATTCCTTGTCTGTCCTCACCCTTGTTATAAACCGGAACGCACCATTTTACACTCCTGGTGGTTCTCGCAATCCACTCTGAAATGGGTCTCTGAGGCATCGTTCGTCGCTCAAATCTGGGCTGACCCATCTCGGAGTTTGGCTTCCATTTTAGAATTTCTCTTCATTTTGTCCATATAATCTCTGTTGCTTCCTAGTTCATTGATTGCACTTTCTTTTGATAGTGGGGGGTTTACTATTCCCATCACTAGTGAGCCGTTCTGTTTCTCTGTTTTCTCTTAACTTTTTTTTTGGTTTGTCACTTTGGACCCATTTTTCTTCCTCTTGTTTGTTTAATCTGACGAAGACCCACTTGCGCATTCAAAGTGGAGGAGGCGGCTTTTATCGAGGTAAATGAGGTTTTTGGTTTTTCTTCGTTGCTTTTAAAGTGATGTGTGTTGTGTCTTTTCAATTTCTGTCGTTGGTTTTGGTTATTGATGATTTGATGTTAGTGACTTTTAGTTAAGTGGGGTTTTTGATGTTTGATTGATGATGGGTAAGCTAGGCCTAATCTCCCTATATTTTACCTAACATTGTTTCCTCTCTTTGACCCAGAAAGCTTTTCCCTTTCCTTGTTTAGGGTTTGATGTTTTCAATCCCAGTTATGTTTGTTCTTTGAGGAAGAACACAACTTGTTTTGATGCCAGAGGATGAGCGTTTTGTTTGTTTCATCAAAACATGCCGTTTTCTTGTATCGTTTTGAGTGACTTCCTTTTTCTTAAAAATTTTTTACTTTTCAAGTTGCAATTTTGTGATTAATGTGAGATCATCGTAGAACTCCTAGATTCGTGATGGTAATTTTGTTCCTTCGTATTGTTTCTGGATTCCTGTTCGTGATGCGTGATTAGTCTCTTGGAATTATTCTGGCATCTAATTGATTACTTGCTCCAAGTTGATTTTATTGGTTTATAGAAATACTATCATACGCTGACCAAAGAAATGAAATACTTACATGTGGGGTTATGCTGTTGATTTCTTTTTACGTATGCTTCTTTTCTCTGGAGGCATGTATTTGATATATTTTCTTCCACGTTAGGTTATTTATCCTATTTCAGGAATAAGACTATCTTCTGGTGTTTGCTTGCCTGTGCTCTAATTGGACAGTTCTGACGCTTAAGGTTCAATATTATGTTACCTTCAATGATTTTAGTGGACCATTAGAGATTTTTGCCGTTAGGATGGTGTCAAGTGGTTGCTATTCTCGTAATCTTTGGAGATCTGTAGGTGGACTAATTCTTGATAGGTCGATGGTATAAGGAAGCCCTTTTAATCTGGTGCATAGATCATTTGTTTCTGTATCCTATAAACAACTACTGATTAAAACTTTTGGTTACAACTACTAATTGTACACGTTGCAGGTTTCAGTGAATGGTAGTTGGACATCTGGATGCAGTCTGATTGTAGGCTTTGAAGGTGATTCCTTGCTTGTAGTAACTCAATTTAAAACTTCCAAGTTTAATTTTTCTTGTATGTATTAGCCTTTCTACGTGTTGTATATTTCTGGTATTTCAACCTGTTGGTACAGTTTTGGTTCCTCTGGAGTTAATACGTCCTTAAATTTCATCTAGTTCCAGATTGACATGTTCTGAAGGTGCAGTTCGTTCTTGCTATGTCTGTGAGTTTGACATATATCTACCTTCTTTTCTTCTTATAGGACTTGATTTCTAGTTTCGTGTGTATCTCCATCATGGAGGGAGAATCGTCATGGATAAGTGATTGCTTTGGTGACACGGGAAGAAGTATTGGGCAGTTTGACTCATTCTCGGAACTCACTGATGAAGGCAACAAAGATCTTGATGTGGTTTCAGTGGATTTGATCTTACCTGATGATCTGCTAGAACGTATCCTAGCCTATCTCCCTATTCCTAGCATCTTCAGGGCAGGTTCTGTGTGTAAAAGATGGCATGAGATTGTTAGTTCAAGGAGGTTCCTGTGGAATTTTGCCCGCGTTTTGTCTCAAAAACCATGGTATTTTATGTTCACAAGCTCTGATGAGCCTGCTGGTTATGCCTATGATTCAATCCTTCGGAAGTGGTATGGCATTGATCTACCCTGCATCAAGACATCCAATTGGTTCATTGCTTCATCATGTGGCCTTGTTTGTTTCATGGATAATGACAGTAGAAGTGAATTGTATGTCTGCAACCCAGTCACGAAATGTTACCGACGGCTGCCGGAGCCTCCAGGTTTAAAATTTTCCGATTACAGTGCGCTTTCAATTTCAGCAAGCAGGACGTCTCATGGCTACTCTATCACAGTTGTGAAGTCTAAGCAAGTTCCTGGGAACTTTTTTCAGTGGGATCTCTCTATTCACACATATAATTCTGAATCAAGGACATGGGTTACTTCTTGCACAGAGGTTCTGACCGGGTGGAGGGGTGGTGATGAGAGTGTGATATGTAATGGAGTGTTGTACTTTCTTATTTACTCAACTGGTGGAGGTGCATCCGAAAATCGGCATGGTCTAATTACCTACAATCTTTCTGGAAGATCTTCTCATGGTTTCTTGATAAAGAGTTTCATTCCAGTACCTTGCTCTCTTACGTGTGGTCGCCTTATGAATTTGAAGGAGAAACTGGTAATGGTGGGAGGAATAGGGAAGCCAGACCGAGCTGACATAATTAAAGGAATTGGAATTTGGGTTCTAAATGGTAGGGTGTGGGATGAGGTTGCCAGAATGCCTCACAAGTTTTTCCAAGGATTTGGAGAATTTGATGATGTTTTTGCCAGCAGTGGCACAGATGATCTGATATACATACAGAGCTATGGGGCTCCAGCTCTTCTGGTTTTTTACATGAATCAAAAACAATGGAGATGGTCACAGAAATGCCCAGTGACTAAAAGGTTCCCGCTTCAGCTTTTTACTGGTTTTTGCTTTGAGCCCAGGCTTGATATTGCACCTTAAATTGTTTATTGTTGAATTAGATGTGGTGATGTTCACAAATTTGTCTGACTCCCACATATTTGTTCCCTTTTGTAATTTTCTGTCGTGAAATATTTGGAGAAAGTTTTACGCAAAATGTATCTGCAGATAAAGCTGCTAATGTATGAAAATGGGAACACTAGATGTACAAACTCGACTCTGCAACTGTTTTTGACCAACACCAACTAATTTGAATCACCCACATTGTGCAAATACGTGGACATGCTTCTTAAAATTTCTTCTTATTCTTGTTTTGATTAACGTGGCGGGCTCAAAACCAAATAAGGTTGCATGGCGTACATGTTTCTTGTGGTCAGGATATAGCAAGGAAGTTCTTTCTGGTTCCGAATTGATTCCTAGGAAATATTGCACCAAGGTGTTTACTTGTTCAACTGTATTTGCCCTTTACTGCTCTTCACGTTCGAGTGTAGAAATGTTTTCTACTTAACTTGCCATTGTTGATCCCACTAGTTACCTTATTTTCACCGAATGATTGTCGCATGCTTCCTATATTTGGGGAAGCCTTGGTAGCGTTCATAATACTCTATCCCTTTGACACTCCCCTCGTACATTATACCCTTATAAACATTAAGTCCTCATTTTTCTTTCTTTTTTTATAAGCTAAAAGATCAATTTAGCCATTAATGATTACACTGAAATTGGACACCTAGGGGATGCTTGGTTTGGGGTAATGGAAAAAAATGTATAGGAATGGAATGAAAATTTGTGTTTGGCATCAAATTATCATTGAAGGAGTAACATTTTCATTACCCACTTCTTGGCAATCCTCCATTCCCCAGAGGAATGTGAATCATTGATGTATTTTCCTTTTACAAGGGCTTTATGTAACTAATTAATAATATTATAATTAATTTTATTATATTTAATTAAAATATTATTATTAATTAAAATATAACTATTCATTATAACTATTCATTAATAAAAATATTAATCAATTAAAATATTGTTATTCATTAATTAAAATAT
>JAOSBM010000190.1:7354-22716 GCA_027568955.1 Erythroxylum tenue | reverse complement strand
CACTTTTTTGCAAGGAGCAATATTACCCTTAACACCAGCAAGATGTTCTTTCATTCTAAAAATTCCTCCCCCTTTAAATATTCTACCGCAAAACATACAGTTATATTGGACATTCCCATCAGATTCTTGAGAGGAAGAAAAATAATTCCATGCTGGATCGGACTTACCACGAGTTGAGGATGATTCCATATTTTTCATTATGATTTAACCTAAAAAATAAAAAAAATAATTGGGTATACTATTGTCAGGGAAAAAGCATCTGAGAAGAGAGAAGAGAGAAAGGTGCGGTGGAGGCATTCGGAGAAGAGAGAAGAGAGGAGAGAAGACGATGTTATGTTTAGGTTTGCATCCGGTTATCAAATAACTGGATCTTGGATAAACCGGCCGGTTCTCTGATAAACTGGCCGATTCTAACATTAAAGGGTTATTAACTAAAACCGAACCGAACACATGGCCGGTTCAGACCATTTTTGGCCGGTTCGGTCCGGGTTTTACATCATTGGCTCTCATTGCTCTTCATTCATTTCGTTTGAATTTGAAATTTATCTACTCGAGTAATGAAAAATATCTAATAATTTAATTAAATAAAATTGTATCATTGTTGCAATTGAATGTATGGTAATTAATACCTATTGCTCCGTTAAACATACCCTCGAACATTTCATATAAAATGTAAGATAGCTCTTACTTCTATTTTTAACACTAATTTACACTCATATTTGATATTTTAGGCTTTTATTGCATATTTGGTATTTAATTCGATCCAAGTGCATTTATAAATTATAACTGTCTTCATGAACTAAAAGAAGAAAAATTCAGGACATAGCATAAAACGAAGATTTAAAGAAAATAAAGGATACACGACCATGTCTATAGCTATGTAAGTCCCTCAGCCTGTGTAGATTTGCAATTATTGAGATTTTGGAGTATACAAGATCTAGTATACGCTGGTATATCAGATTGTATATCTCTCAAAAACCTTAAAAATTACTATAAAATGAAGTGAGAGGAGGCAAAATAGAAGAGCAGACTTACAGAGGCAATTACAGATATAGAGATCGTTCAGAAAAGGCAATATTGATCCAAAGATGTAGAAAACATGAAGAAATCGTTGACAGATCCATTAGATTACAACATTAAACCTCTACCTTGTAAGAACATTTGATAAAAAAGAAAGGAAATTTAGAATTATGAACTCTTTATTTTTTATCTGTTTTTCTTCTTGTTTATGTTTGATTTTAACACAAATTAGAAAACCCTTGAATTGATTAAGGAATTTTAGAAGATAAGGATGACCTACCTCAAACTTTCGTGTGAACATCTGCGAGAAGTACTAAAATTGGAGTTAACTAGTGTTTTCTAAATTCCGGTGGTGGAAGACTGGGAGGCGTTTAGGAGATCATAAAGAGCGGGAAAAGGGGAGTATTTGGTCGCTCTCACTGCTCTTTACTCATTTCGTTTGAATTTGAAATTTATCTACTCGAGTAATTAAAAACAACTAATAATTTAATTAACTAAAATTGTATCATTGCTGCAATTGAATGTATGGTAATTAATACCTATTGCTCCGTTTAAGATACCATCGAACATTTCATATAAAATGTAAGATAGCTATTACTTCTATTTTTAAAACTAATTTACACTCATATTTGATATTTTAGGCTTTTATTGCATATTTGGCATTTAATTCGATCCAAGTGCATTTATAGGTTATAATTGTCTTCATGAACTAAAAGAAGAAAAATTCGGATGAAAACATAGGATAAAATGAAGATTTAAAGCAAATAAAGGATACACAACCATGTCTATAGCTATGTAAGTCTCTCAGCCTGTGTAGATTTGCAATTATTAAAATTTTGGAGTATACAAGATCTAGTATACGCTGGTATATCAGATTGTATATCTCCCAAAAACCTTAAAAATTACTATTTAAATGAAGTGAGAGGAGGCAAAATAGAAGAGCAGACTTATAGAGGCGATTACAGATATAAAGATCATTCAGAAGGGGCGATATTGATCTAAAGATGTAGAAAACATGAAGAAATCATCGACAGATCCATTAGATTACAACATTAAACCTCTACCTTGTAAGAACATTTGATAAAAAAGAAAGGAAATTTAGAATTATGAACTTTTTGTTTTTTATTCGTTTTTCTTCTTGTTTATGTTTGATTTTAACGCAAATTAGAAAATCCTAGCTCTTCTAATTCAACTTGTTTGAATTGATTAAGCAATTTTAGAAGATAAGGATGACCTACCTCAAAGTTTCGTGTGAACATCTACGAGAAGTACTAAAATTGGAGTTAACTGGTGTTTTCTAAATTCCTGTGGTGGAAGACTGGGAGGCATTTAGGAGACCATAAAGAGAGGGAAAAGGGGAGTATTTGGTTGCTCTCACTGCTCTTTATTCATTTCGTTTGAATTTGAAATTTATCTACTCGAGTAATGAAAAATAACTAATAATGTATTACTAAAATTGTATCATTGATGGAATTGAATGTATGGTAATTAATACCTATTGCTTCGTTTAATATACCCTCGAACATTTCATATAAAATGTAAGATAGCTCTTACTTCTATTTTTAACACTAATTTACACTCATATTTGATATTTTATGCTTTTATTGAATATTTGGTATTTAATTCGATCCAAGTGCATTTATAGATTATAATTGTCTTCATGAACTAAAAGAAGAAAAATTCGGATGAAAACGTAGCATAAAACGAAGATTTAAAGCAAATAAAGGATACACGACCATGTCTATAGCCATGTAAGTCTCTCAGCCGTGTAGATTTGTAATTTTTTGAGATTTTGGAGTATACAAGATCTAGTATACGCCTGTATATCAGATTGTATATCTCTCAAAAACCTTAAAATTACTACAAAATGAAGTGAGAGTAGGCAAAATAGAGGAGCAAACTTATAGAGGCGATTATACATATAGAGATTGTTCAGAAGGGACAATATTGATCTAAAGATGTAGAAAACATGAAGAAATCGTCAGCAAATCCATTAGATTACAACATTAAACCTCTACCTTATAAGAACATTTGATAAAAAAGAAAGGAAATTTAGAATTATGAACTCTTTGTTTTTTATTCGTTTTTCTTCTTGTTTATGTTTGATTTCATTTTCTATCATGTGTAACTAAACTTCTTGTTAGTATCAAGGTGTGATGAACCTTGTTTGTGCTATAATATGTTTTAACTCTTTTATTTAATGTAATTGTTTTGAATGATCTATTGTGATTCAATTATGTGTTTAATATATATTCTAATAGATCTGGAATATTAGTGCATAATCTAATTTCATAGCATAGAGATTGAGAAATCTTGTATATGAATAGATCTATCGTAATTGAAAGGAGTTGATTGCAAACCTAGAGATAGGTCGACATAAATCCTCTGGATTAGGGTCAAACCTAATAGCGGAATTCACGAATCCATAAACCAATCTTAGAAACTTTAACCAGAGTAATTTGATTGATAAAACCTAGTGTTAGTTGTTAGTGATCTGAGTGAGTTATTAGAATACGATAGGATTTTTCATGGTCTAATGGTCAATGAAACAATTGGATAATAAAAGGTTTATTTTCTAATGGTTTTAGGAGAGATTTATTACCTAGGCACTAAGTCATGTATTGATTACTTTCTAAGTGATTTTTTTGTCATCTACTCATTATTGTTTCTTGTTTGTTTTAATTATTTAAGTCTTTTTTCTTTATTAAAACAAAACTTAAATTCGTAGACTAGATAATAAGATAGTATTCATTATCATCATGAGATTCGATTTGTACTTGTTTGTGCCAGCTATAGCTATATAATGCACTTGCGGTTAATTCAATTATTGGCCCTAAATTTAAGTCAATAAAGTTTTTGGCATCGCTACGGGAGACATTAATATTAAGAAAGCATTAATTTTATTATTCTAGCCATTATTTTATTTTATTTTACTAATTTTATTTGATTAAGTTGTTTAGTTTTATTGCTTTATTTTCATAATTAGACTCTCGATCAGACCCATAGCACATTTGAGAGCCTAATAGATGTAAATCTAAAGATTGAAAGAATAACGCGAAAGAATCTTCACAGGACACAATTGCGTGAGTTTGAATTAGACCGTTAAATAAAGGACTTGGAAGGTCAAGTAGACATGGATGAATTGTACAATATAGCAGACCAACCACAAACCATGTTCAACTACGCTAGGCCAAACTTAACTAATGTGGAACCCAGTATTGTGAGAATAATTGTCCTAGCGACCAACTTCGAGGTCAAGCTGAGCATCATCCAACTAGTGCAACAATCAGTCCTGTTCAATGGACTCCAGGACAAAGATCCTAACACGAACATCTCTAACTTTCTAAAGATCTGCTATACTTTTAAGATAAATGGAACTAATGATGATGCCATCAGGCTGGCCATTCTCTCTAAAAGGAAAGGTTAAGCAATAGTTGAGTTCCATGTCACGTTCTTCACTAACTACATGAAGCAAGTGACGAAAAAGTTTTTGTTGAAATACTTTCCACCTGCTAAAACTACAAAACTGAGGAACGATATATCCTCATACTCCTACACTGAAGGAGAATCTTTATATAACACATAGTAGAGATTTAAGGAAATACTCAGACGGTGCCCACATCATAGATTACCCTTGTGGATGCAAATCCAAACCTTTTACAATGGGTTGAGTCAAAGCACAAGACAATTTATTAATGCAGAAAACTGGAGAGACACTAAACAACAAAACACCTAAAGTAGCCCAAAGATTTAATTAAAGATACGACCATGAACAACTACCAATGCGGCTTATTCCCTTCAACCATACTAGTCTTTTTTTTTAAGGAAGTAACTTTATATATTAATAAAAAGGAGGGTTCATACAAGAAGAGAACTATATACAGAGTAAAACAAATAGCCACAGACGGCACTCAAAACAAAACAAATAAGCCACAAGCGGCTCGCAAAACATTACAAAGAAGCCACAGGCGGCTCTCAAAACAAAACAAAAGGCCACAGGTGGCACTCGATGCAAAACAAATCAACTATGTGGAGAGCCTCCAGATATGTCGCTGAAGAACAGGTATCTGTAGACGAGTTTCAAGGCCGAGAAGTCGAGAGAGGATAAGCTTAGTGATGTCCTTAATAATCTCGTGGGAGGATCGGTGTCACCTACTGAATATGCAATTATTCCTCTCATACCAAAGAAAGTAGACAGTGGTTGAGAGTACTAACCGTAAGAGTAGGTGTCAATAATCCTTGCACCAGCAGAGATGGGTGCAAGCCCACTGAAGAAGAGGAACCAAAGATATCGAAGGCCAAGCAGTTTGGGTCTCCGTCGAGACGGAACCCCAAACTTCGGCAGAGAATCGGCATTGGGAAAAGAGGTGATCGTGTGTCTCCGTAGAAGAACCACAAAGAACACAAGTCAAAGAAGCCAGGACGCCAAAAAATTAGGGCCTGCCTATGGTTCGAAGACACTCCTGTGATGCCAACCAAAGTATGAAAGAGTGTCGTGGGATGTGCCCTGGGAATTACAATAAATGGTGGATCGGGTCCACTGGACGTCAGGCTCGAAGAAGGTTCCATATAGAGTTGACAGAGAAGACTCTTGATGGGTGACCGTTCTAAACCCAACTATCAGAAAACTGAAGTTGTAGTCGAATGCGGACTGAGTCCCAGATCTGTTGTAGCTCACTGCTCCCCTTTAGAAAAAAACCACTCCCCATCATGAATGATCTCCGAGACCCTAGCATCCCAAGAGAGCCCAGTAGAGGAGAGATCACGGAATGAGAATCGATCACATAAAGGGTCCAGATTCGGTAACCAATAATCCTGCCAAAGGGAAGTATCTCTTCCATCACTAATACAAGCTATGATAAGGCCTCGGCACCACTCTCGACTCAATAGAATCTTTCGCCAAACCCAGGAAGATCTCGATGGGACCCGAATATGCCAAAAAGATCTACCCCTCAGCAACACTGCATGTACCCACATGGTCTATGTAGAAGAGCGGTCTGTGAATAGTCGTCACACAAACTTAAGCGTGGCAGCCCTATTCCAGTCTCTGATCTGCTTAACTCCAAGTCCACCCTCCTGTCTCAGAAGACAAACTGATTCCTATGCCACCTTAGTCCCAGTGTGAGACAGTGAAGTACCTCGCTAGAGGAAAGCTGACAAAATACTCTCAATACGACGAGTAATGCTAGCAGACAGAAGAAACATACCTAACCAGCAGACCTGTATATAGAACAGCACAGATCTAATCAGCTGCAGCTGACCGACATAAGTGAGAGATGTGGAGGTCCACAGTCGAATTCGGGAAAGAATCCTCTCCACCAAAGGAAGACAATCTGCATGTCTCAGTCGTGTAGTGATAAGAGGGACTCCCAAGTAGAGGATCGTGAGGGAACCAATTTGAAGCCCAAGTACGCTCTGTAAGGAGGAAACCTCCACCTCGAGGATCCCTGAGAAGAAGACTCGGCTCTTATCCGAGTTCATGGACAACCCTGATACCCGTTCAAAATCTGTCAACGCCTGTCGGATGATCACTAGAGAATCTGTGTCTGCCCGACTGAAAATCATCAAATCGTCCACAAAACAGAGATGAGTGAGGGAGATCGATCTACACCGCAAATGATAGCGAAAATCTGGAGATGTTGTCGCCTCTCTCAATATCCCATCTAACCCTCCATCGCCAATACAAACAGGCAAGGAGAAAGGGGGTCTCCCTGTCTCACCCCTCGTGTGGCAGGAAAATAACCATGAAGGGAGCCATTAAGTGCTACTGAGAAATGAGCAGATCTAAGACATACCTCGATCCATCTGATCATGGTGTCGGGAACTCCAATTGTCCTCAATCCCAGTAATATAAACTCTCAGCTAACAGTATCAAATGCCTTACGAATATCATCAACCTTGAGAGCACATCGTGGTGGTGAGCGATCAAGGTGATAATCGTGCATCAGCTCCTGGGTCAGAAAAATAGCGTAAGCAATCTATCTCCCCGGGATAAAAGCCATCCGAGCTCTCCCAATCACCTCCGGTAGGAAAACTTTAAATCAATTTGCAATGACCTTTGAGATACACTTATAAAGGACTTGCAGCAAGAGATCGGTTGAAAGTCGCTCAGTGTCTGCAGTCTCTCCACCTTGGGAACCAAGGTAAGCCTAGTAGAATTGACCCAGCGAGGCATAACCGAGGTAGAAAAGAAATACCGCACTGCTGCTCTAAAGTCTGCTTCTATTATTCCAACAGCTCTTATAGAAGAAAGAGGTGTATCCATCAGGTCCTAGAGCCTTATCTGTTTAGATGGAGAATAAAGCAGTCCGTATCTCCTCATCCGAAACTGGGCTCTCTAGCGGTGGAATCATATTCAATGGGATACGACGAGTGAAGAATCGTGCAACATCAGAAGGAGGAATGGAGGGAGGAGAGTGGAGAATATCCTGAAAATAGTCCACTACCATCTGCCTAAGTGCTCCCTGATCTATAATAAAAGTTCCAGTCGCATCATACAACCTATGTATCCGTCCTCTGACCTGACGATGGAGCAAGGATTTGTGGAAAAAACCAGTGTTCTGGTCCCCCATTGCAAGCCACTGAACCCTAGATCTCTGTCGGTAAAAGGACTCCTCATCCTGCAACAAGCGGTAGTATTGTCGAGCTAGGTCACATTCTGCAATACCTAGAGATGGCGAGTGTGGGGAGGCATCCAGAGCTGCCTGAGCAATGTCCCACTGGATCCATGCCTCCCTAACTCTACTGAAAATATGACTGTAGTCCCGGTAATGGAAGGACTTCAGCTCTCCCTTAAGAAGACCTAACCGATGAGTCAAGCAAAGCAGCAGGTCCCCTCTCACTGGTGTAGCCCAAACCCTCCGAACAAGATCTAAAAAGTGGGGATGATCGACCCAACATTTCATAAACTTGAAAGGAATCGGAGGCCGATGTCATGGGGCGCCAAACTGGACCACTATAGAACTGTGGTAAAAAATGTCACGCGTCAGCACCTCGGTAAAGGTAGTAGGCTAGGATGTGAACCAGGCGGAGTTTCCGAAATTCCAATCCAATTGGCGAAGAATAGAATCCAGTCCCTCCCTACCGTTATGCCAAGTATACTGTAAACCTCTATACGGAAGCCATAACAGCTCAGCATCATGCAAACACTGCCCAAATTCATCCATATGGCTGTACCACCTAGTATCACCACCGACTCGGTCTGAATGACTTAGAATGGCATTAAAATCTCCCAACACAAACCAAGGCATGGAAATAAAGCGCTCGGCCTGGCCATAAAGGAAGCTCCAAAGCTCTCGTCTAGTGCTCGGATCAGTAGAGCCATAAATTACTGTCAGGCCAAAAGTGTGACCCTCGCTTCTTCGAGTCACCACACTGCTGACGCCCTGAAGGGTAGATACCGAGCCTCGAATCTCAAACATACTCGAATCCTAACAGAGCAGAATACGACAAACAATCTGATCCGTCACATTAATCAAACTATCCCATCCCCGACAAGTAGCAGAAACGACAGCCACCAAATTGGGAGAAATAACCATTGTCTCCAAGAGACCAACCAAACCAAGATCATGATGCCGAATCCAATCCCTTACCACTCGCTGAGTATTAGGGCCATTTAGGCCCCTTATATTCCAACTTCCTATCATAGGAAATGGAGTATAGAATAGAATTGTGAAAATCAATTAGAGGGGCTACTCCCCTCTCGAACTCTATCCCCTAGTCAACCTTGGAAATAGAGTAGGATCTAATGAGTTATCAAGTGGAAAATCACCAAAAGTACCAACAAACTGAGATCTGTGAGTACGACTAGGGATAAAGACCTCTGAGCTCAGAACAAAGGGTATCGGACTAGGAGTGGTCCTCGTCTCTGTAAGCAGAGCTAGGCTAGGTGGTCAAGTCGGACTCAGTGTACCGGGCATTTGACTAGTAGTAGTCCTCATGTCTATAATCAGGGCGGGACTAGGTGTGTGAGTAGGACTAGCCCGCATAGCAGAAGAAATAGTAGGTCCTGGCTCCGAGGGGTTGGGCACCCGAGTTGGAGTGGGTCGCTCCTCAGTAGCAACAGCATGAGCAGCTGAAGATCCCAAATCCACAGGTGAGGGAGTCAGAAGTACATCCTTGACCGAAGGGGGGCAATAGGAGGACTCGGTACTGGGTCCATATCTCCAGGGCGCTGATCTAGTGTCTCCTCACCAATGGGGGCAACAACCGGAAGCGCTGCGGTAGTCAGGGGGGCACAAGAATGACCAAAGACACCACACTTGGAACACCGCTTGGGTGTCCACTAATACTCGACCCGGACACGAATCAACTCGTCACTTAGACAACAAGCGATCTCAAGCTCATGAACCAGCTCGTCTGTAGCGGATAACTCCACACAAACTCTAGCAAAGGAGACGCAAGTCTTGTCGGCAGTGTAACGAACACAGTTGAGGGGTCGCCCAATCCTACTAGCCAATATACCGAGGCATTCTTCATTCTACAAAGGAAATGGTAGGTCATGTATTGTAACCCAAACCGGCACTTGAGACACCCGGGATTTGTCAAAAACAAAACAGGGGTGCCACTGCTGCAAAACCATGACTTTGCCGCCGAAAACCATGGACCCTGCTCGAGAACCGAATGTAAAGCTTGCTCCGTCTGGAAACGAAACAGAAAAAACCCAGTATCTGTGGAAATAACATTCTCCAGCCAAGGGTCTTCCAAGCCCTCATCGTAAGAGATTGCATAGCAACAAAAGGCATATTATGCCCAAGAAAAAAACCCGACTAAACATCAGGTCCATTGGTGGAGATTTTCAGCTATAGACTGTTCTGGGAGTGCCACTAGCCCAGACGAGTTATCACGAGATTTACCCAAAAAACGAAGGCCAGATGTAAAACTGGAAATACGAGCTTTTTCGACCCATGAAAAATTCGAAGATTTTTTAATGGGTTGCCTAGATGTTCTTAATGCTTTATGCACATTCACAACAGTAGCATAGGAATTAATAGGAGGGTTAATTGAATTACCTCCTTCAAGTGTAGTTGGGCCAAGGTCGCCAATCTGGGCTGAATGGTCTTGGAGCCCACTAGGAACAACTTGAGAAGTGGCATGGGCTGGAAATTGAGAAAGCTTGCCCTGCCCACGTTCAGCCTCCTTCTTCCCCGTGGTGGTGGCGTCCTTTGGTGGCCCAGATGCAGGCTTCTCCACAACGGCGGCTGGGCCAGGCGGCGCGATGACGAGTAGCAGTGGAAAGACGGTCGACAACATTGTTGGAGCCACTGGCATGTCGCATCTGAAGGTCGGTCGCAGTGGAGGGCTGACACGACTCCGATCCATAGCTGATGGAGCCTCACCGCTGACTCCTACTTCGCCTTCAAAAACCATAGCAGGTAAAGCATAAGATGGTGGTAGGTGCGATGATGGCTGCTGGAGGGGTGGTGAGTGTGTGGCCGATGGTGGGAGAAGGGAGGCGACAGAAGTTTGAATTTCGGTCTTAGATCTACGAGATGTGGGTGTGTTTTGGACCATACAGGTTGCAGGGTTGTGTAGATCAGGTGATTTCGAAGGGGATGATGTAAGTTTGGGTGGGAGAATCGCCGGAGCAGATTCCAACGACTGTAAGTGGCGGCAGCGCCGCCGCCCACGGGGCTCGGTGCGGCGGCGGGGACAGTGGCAGTGGGCTGATGTGCAGTGGTGGTGGTGGCCGGCGAGCTTATCTTCCTTTTCCGACCCATAAGTATCAAAGGAGTGAAATCATCACCTTAAGCAATAATACTAGGAAATGTACAACTTACCAAGCTTTACATGTTTGCTTTTCCCTGTGTGCTTATTTCCCAGCTTTAACTCTAAACGAAGCCATCACCTCCAACTAATCTTTTGTATTTGTTTCCACCGTGAATCGTCCCACACAGGTAACCCAAAATCGTTGCAAATTGTTACTGTAGGTAATTTGAGAATTTTCACTCTTTTTAAGGTTAAGTTTTCTTCAAATAAGCTAATGAAATTACATTTAAGGCGATAGAAAACAACATTAAACATTGGGTATAGATTAACATTTATATATATTTATATATATACGCTGCAATTCAAAAAAAGACAACAGAAGATTTATACTAAGAATTTAGTAGCCGGTACAAAATGCCACTCCAATTCATGAACTCTTCAAGGCTGACAAAGCTTCTTTTGTTGTAGCTGAAATGACGGCGTCTGAAGCATTTGGTAAATAGTAATATTTCCCTGCGGGGAGAAAGGGTGGCTTATTATGGTGTTTGCAGCTATTAGCACAAGATTTATTATGCATGGTGAGTTTCCTGAAAAATCACAAACCTTGAGCAACTCTTGCAATCTCCTTAGCAAAACCTGTAGAAACGAACTTATTTTCCGTGTCAATGACCAGGAGAGACATGCCTACCTTGTAAATTTTCCCAGCCACTTCAAGAATCTCGTCCTGTCAAATGCAAAAATTAGAGTTATACAAGTCTAAGAATTGTAAGACTATTCAATTCCACTTCACCAACTTCCATACTGGCTTTGTAAGAAAATGTAAGCAAAATACAGGCTTAAGATCTTGAAATAACTTCTACACGAGCTATACCAGCGGTTGGAATGTACCTTCAATTCCTGTGCAGAAGGCCTTGGAGCATCAGCAGTACTTGTTACAGGATCAGTGGACCTCTTCAGTGGTATATTGGCTCTACCATCAGTTATTGCCACAATCATTATACGTCCAACGTCACCACTCTTTTCAGCATTAAGTCCAACTCTGACAGCCTAAACAGATATGAACAGATAGCACTGAGAAATTGAAAAGAACCCAAACATAGAATATTTTAAAAGAATTGACATATAACAAATACAAGTACCAAGATACAATCTATTTTCTGAGAACAAAGGAAATTAGCATTAGCAAGCATGAGCTGTATGATAGAATCGTTTGATGAATTAGGGAAACCATTCTATGCACATATGCCTAGTTTTATACCAAAGATCAAACAGCTTTCGATATTAAGGAATAATCAACATGAAAGAACTTTTAGCCATAGCACAAGCAGATGAGGGGCATCAAGTGGATCTACTCACAGTTGTTAGACCATGAGCTAAGGGAGAACCTCCACCACAAGGTAGTCTTTCAAGACGTTTTCTTGCCATTGCAATTGATCTTGAAGGAGGTAAAAGGACTTCTGCAGCATCTCCACGGAAAGGAATAATAGCAACCTGCATGGTATAATGGTGAAAGAAAATTGAAATTTAAAAATCGTATAAAAATATGCAAACACAAATATCATTTACGTGCTATATATTACAGAAATCATGGAAATCACTGGCCACAGAGCCACATGATTTAGTCAAGACCCGCAAAGAAAAAAGAAGCTTTGAGAAAATCTTCCCCTTGAAAATCACAGTTTTGAGTACATTGCAGGATCCCAACCATCATAGATTTCTTTCAACTTACCTTAAGGACACCAATAATAAGGATAAAACCATAGCATAATGGTAATCAGAAAAATCCCTAAACTGGTTTTAAATTGTCTATAATGCAGGGAATTCACAGAAAAAGGTGTAAAATCTCTAGAACTTGGTCGAATTTATTTTTAAGGAAATTGGATTATACGGGTATAATGAAGATGTGCTAGAATTAATTTAAACAATGTTATAAGGGCCTGCTATACCACAAGAAAAAAATTTATAATAAAAAGAATTAGGTGTAAGTCATAAGATTTTGGCAATTTCTCGTGTGGTTAATTTATTTTCAAAGTTACCTGGTCTCTGCTTGTATAACTCTCCGCTAGTAACTTAAGTGCAGCACCTTTTGCATTTTGCATCCTATTTAATGCCATGCTCCCACTTGCATCAACCACAAATATTACCTGTCAAATATACATATTTGTAAGCACAAGTGTAATCAGTAACTTCACTTAAGCATTTCCTTAATGCTGTTTCTCTCTGTCTCTCAACCTAGAAGCATTATGCTATCTGCAACCAATTTAGAAAATTCCAGCTCGTTCTTTTAATCCTTCAGCACCGTATTTGTTCATGTTTGAAGAAAGTCATAAGCAACTCCTGAAATCTTCTTTTATTTTCAAGGAAACTAAGGCCAATTCACAACGTATTAAAAATAAATTCCAAGAGTATTTTACTGTACTTGCCAGTGTCATGAGATATCACCAATAGCAGTGCTCAATTTACAATCAAAGCAGGCAAGCATCAATTATTACCAGTGCTCCAGCTTTTCTGGCCATTCTTTTTGCGCGCATGTCAGTTTTCTCGACAAAGACTTTCCTAGTCTTTAGGGTGTCCTTCTCTCTACGTAATTTCTGGTATGGAGCAGCTGCCCTAAGGGTTGCATCAACAGCTAGCCTCTTTACAGGACCCTGAAAGGATCGTTAGTTGATAAGTATAATAAACAAAAATCAAAACAATAGAAGGTTTGGAAGACCTAACGAAAGGAAAACTACCATGATTTGGCAGCAAAACAGTACATTCCATCCCTGAACTTTGGGGTTGTTTCTAGTTTGGTCCTTGATGAATATGTGACTTAATCGTAATTGAATACGTGATTTAATTGTAATTTGTAAACAATAAGGACAAAATAGGGTGATTTAGTTTCCTAGAGTAGGTCCTGTATAATTGTCAATTAACCTTTATTTTTAGGGTTTCTGTCCTTATTTAGATGGCTGTATAGCTATAGATTTGTACGTCTTGTACCCTAAAAAGATATACAATAAAGAATATTTACAATTCACGTTCATAAGGTATCAAAGCAAAAAAGTCATTCCTAGTAACCCTAGCTGCCAATAATTCTGCAGAAAAGCCTAAACACTAGCCTCCTACCCGAACCAGTCTACCTTTTTCTACCTATTCTGCCTCTCAATCATTATGTCTGTCGAATTATGTAGTCTTATTTGGAAAGATTGTACAGTTGTAGAACTCGTATAATTCCCTGATTTCTAGGGATTGGAGTAAGATACAGATTTCAATTAAGGCTGTAACCTAATTTATATAAGAAAGAAATTCATTCTCCTATAATATTCGACAATGTCTGACGTTTCTGAGACAAACATCATTCTTGAACTGCCTATAACACCTTTGCTGGCCGACAAACATCCGCTATTACTACTCAGGCTCCTACTTCGAATTCCCACTCCATTCATATCACCACTATCAAACTGAAAGGAGAGAATTATCTGTACTGATCTCAATCTGTGCTTACGTATATCAATGGTGCAAGCAAAATTGGCTACTTGACAGAAGACAAGAGGAGCTTGAAAAATGAGATCCAACTTATCCAACATGGGACGTGGAGAACTCGATGGTGATGACTTGGTTGGTGAACTTAGTATTTGTGTTATCACACAACAAAGGAGCTTGGAACAATAACCAAATGTACTTGGACTTGAAAAATATATATATCTATCCAAGTATATGCGTTAACCTTGAAACTTGGTGAAATCCGTCAAGGTGAAGCTAGCGTCACTAAGTGTTTTAATTCTTTGAAACTTCTAAGATATTGTTGATGTTGTTGTTTAATTATGAGTAGAAATCCTTGGAAGATTGTAATTATTATAGGAAAGGCGTAAAGGATAACCATACTTTTTAATTTCTTACTGGACTAAATATAGAGTTTGATGAAGTTAGAGGCAAGATTACTGATCACCTGGAGAAGTCTTCTCTGAAATCCGACATGAGAAGAGTCGTCATCCTGTCATGCTCAACTCAGCCTTGTATGGCAAGATGAGTGTTGGACGAAACACTGTTAAGAAACTTAATGACAAAACTCGTGTTTGATATGATTATTGTGATAAGTTTCATCACACACATGATAGCTGCTTAAGCTTAATAGAAAACTAGTAAATTGGAAGGGCTCTCATAAAGGTCAGCTCAATCATCCTACTACACGTGAGGCAAGCTTAGTACCTCTCAATAAGGAGCATATTACTAAAATTCAACTCAGGTTTATTCCTGAGGCTTTCATTGTTCAAGCAGGTTGTATTTCAAAGGCACTATCTTGTCATTCACCTAATTATTCTAATCTTCGGATCATAAATTCGGGAGCCTTTGATCATATGACAAGCTCTTCTAATTTATTGTGTACTTATTACTCAAATTATGATCATGATAAAGGCCCTGTTTGGCAATCAGCAGATTGCATTAGCTGTTAGCTGATTTTATTAACAATTAGCTAACAACATATTGTTGACTAGAGATATTTGACTGTTGACTAGAGATACTTGACTAGAGATATTAGCATTGATTGCTCCTATAATTGCTCCTATAATCTCCCCTATAATTGAGAGATTTAATAGCTAGATTATTTCCTAAATAGTCCTAGGAAGTTTGTATATAAACCTTGTTAAACC
>JAOSBM010000189.1:72401-89548 GCA_027568955.1 Erythroxylum tenue | reverse complement strand
ATTTCTGTCACCGTGTCCAAGCCATTTGCTTCGGGATTGCTGATGCCAATACAATTCTTCTTGATATAGGACATGTTCTAATTCTGAACGTAAGTAATCCTTAAGGTCTCGGAGCGAGTTCGAGACAGGCCCGTCGAGGTGTTTTTGTATTCCTTCGAGGCGCGCCATGAGGCACCTCTTACGATGGAAAATATTGCCAAAAGTTGCATGGTTCCAAGTCTTCAAACGTTCCGAAAACTACCGTAGCGACCGACTAAGGTCTGAAACTGTTGGGTGCCAATGGTCGGTGACAAATTGAGTAAAGCCCGGGTGGGTGAGCCAAGCGGATTGGAACCTAAAAGTTCGAGTAGACGGGGGAGGGTCAAGCTGGGTATGAAAGGTGATGAGAAGAGGCCGGTGATCCGACTTTAGAAAAGGTAAATGATGTACCGCGATGGAAGGTACGACGGCGTGCCAGTTACTACAGCAGAAAGCTCAATCTAACCGGCCAAGAAGGTTGCCTCTTCTCCAAGTAAACCGGGGTCCCGAGAAACCTAGATCGATTAGGTTACAAGTGTGCACACAGTCTCGAAAATGCCGATTAGTGACAGGTTGACGTCGGGATCCGCCACATCGTTCAGTGGCTTCCAGTTTGGCATTAAAATCGCCGCCCAACAGCCAGGGTTTAGTAGTGATTTGAGCTACTCGTTGTAAATACCACCATAGGTAATGTTGAAGAGCGTAAGTCGGACTGGCATATATGGCTGTAAAAACAAACGAGAATTGATCCCAGTCAATATGGGCATGAATGAACTGCTGGTGCGCTAGAAGGACCCGGACTGTAAGGTGAGGTTTCCAGAGAAGCCAAATGCCGCCTGAAAATCACTCGGCCTCAACGCGGTAGGAATGAGCAAAACCCAAATTTCGAATGAACTTCGTGTCCCGGATGCCACTTATACGAGGCTCCAGTAAAACAAGCAACCCGGGCTAATGCGTCCGAATATAATTCTTAATGATGGGTTTGAAGGTTCGCCCTCCAGCCCCTTGACAGTTCCATATAAGAATCGACATAAGGAACAGGAGAAAAAGGGGAGGTTTAATATGTGAGGTGCTGGATTGCCGTATCAGTCTCCTCACTATGCAAGGTGGTCATGGGGTTGTGAAGTGGCTCTGACATACGGGTATCGGAGAGGATAGCCTGGTCAGGCTCCATGGTGAAATCGAGAGTCGGGTCTGGGGAACGGGGTGGAAGAATGGGGGGACCACTCCCGGATGAGGACGAGGCAGCCTGAAGACCAAGGGCAATTGGATCCTCTTCCATATCCTTGCAGCCCAGGTCCTCCGGAGCCGGGAGGGTGACAAACGGATCTTGAAGAATGACTTCGGAGTGGGAGGGGATCGAAACCGCAGTGTGGTTTGGGATTGGGCTGGGGTCTGCGGGCTGGGAGGGGTTGGAAGGGACCAAATTGGGCTGTAAGGGCGCTGGGCTAGGGGGAGGTAGTGTCGTGGGCCTGGGGGAATGAGGTTGGCCCACAGGTCTGCTTGGGCTGGGGCGAGAGGCGGATGATTTTGAGTTGGGAGAAGACAACAGCGTCTTGGCTTGATTAACCATGCGTCTGGCGCGGCCTGTGTGCGGTGGATTGGGAGCTAGGGATTGCTCCAGGCCGTTCTGCAGTGCAGTCACGTCGAGGGTGGGAATTGGATTTTGCTCAGTGACCGTTGGAGAGGAGTTGTCGTCAAGCGGTGCTGAGGTGGACAAAGCGGCGTACCTCGAGCCTTGTCTGGTGGCGATGGTGGATCGTGAGGACTGGTCGGTGCGATGACCCGAGGGTGTGGTGGGGGGCCTTCTGGTACGGCGCGGAACTTGCATCCATTCGCCATAAACTGTCTAGGTTTGAAGTGTGGTCAAAGAGTCACCAGTAGCGTCTCGGGAGAGTGATGGAGAGACAGTAGTCTGGTCCCCGGTGGAGGGGGCATCAGGGGAAGGCGCGACCGGACGTTGAGGGCAAATCGCAGTGGCATGTCCAACCATTCCACAATCGAGGCAGATTTGAGGTAGGCCCTCATAAGCCACTTTAATGGCTTTACCATCCAGCTCCACCACGGATCGAAGGGGAGAGCTCAAGTCGATGTCGACCGCGATTCTAGCAAATTTTCCCCGGTAAGTCTGCTGTGTGTGGCTATTGATTTTCACTGTTCTGCCGACCAGGTTTCCAAGCGCGGTGAGTATCGAAGGGTGGTAGCTAGCGACTGACAATTCTGGAAAATGTACCCAGGCGACGACATGGGTGATTTTTTCGGTGGAGGGTTGAAAGTCCAGGTACCATGGTTGGACTGACAAGGGAAGTCCCGAGAGGATCCACGGGCCCTGATTAAGCGTCTTGATGTAGTCCGCCTCTTCTCAGAATTTAACAAGGAAGAAGTCATTCTCCAAATCAACAATCTTCATTGGTCCAGAGGGTCTCCAGATGGTAAGCAATTTAGTTTTAAGCAATGTAAAGCTGAGTCTCCTGCCTAATAATTTGATGAGGATCGCTGTAGTCCAAGCCTTGTCCAATTGGCTTTTGAAAGGGGTGGAGAGTTCTATGCCCAGCCGTAGGTGCCTTGAACAAAGGATATATCTCCGTCGGGAGTTTCTATGTGATCCTCATCTGTCCAATCGAATTGCGGGTTACTAAATCCAACAACATTTGGTCCAGAGACCACCGCGCTGTAGCTGGGGGGTGATGGGGATATCGGCGCCTGGAGGAGGGGGGGGGACTTTCTTCCCATTACTGAGTGCGGACTTTTTTGGCTGTAGGACCATCAGAGGTCGTCGTCGGAGGGCCCTAAGGGGAGCTCATGACGCCAGGCGCCGGTCCCAGAGCTACAGGTCACAGAGTAGATACTGTTCACTTCGAAAATAACCGTTGTAGTTACTGTTCACTTCAGAGAAAAGTTTGCACTAGTCGCATTAATGCAGCTTAATGTGCTCCTTACTATTTTACAGGGACATGGGCGACTTCAGATTCCCTGTGCCGCTTTTTCTGTGCCCTCTGTGCCACAAACCATCCTAACTATTCAAACTATTTAAAAAGTATAGGGTAAGTGGCTCAGGAGATTTACCCTTTGTACCACAAACCATCCCAACTATTCAAATTATTTAGAAGGTACGGGGCAAGTGGCACAGGAGATCTGCTCCCGACAAAGACAGTGCACGCCTGAAGTGACATTTTATTTTTTCCTTTTTTATTTTTAAACCAATTTTTTCAATATTACAAAACATACTATTAATGAAATTTTACTTTAATAAAGTTCAAAATCATTTTTGTAGCTCACCTACCACTTATTTGGATTAGGTCGGTCTAATAATCTATCTCTTAAGCTACTTTTAGTTGAACGTAAAGTTTTTATTGAATTGAAATGGAATATAATGAAATGTAATACATCGCAAATGAATATAATATTAGAAATTTGTTGTTTTGAAGAATAGAAGAGTTCGTAATGTAATATAATGAAATGTTGTTTAGATAAAGAGTTTATAATGCAATATAGTGTAACGTTGTTTATCATTTTACATTTCATCATAAGTTTCCCAAATTGAAGATTTTTTCTTTTACTATTTATGATAAAATGGGATGTAATATAAAACATTACTCTTCTATCTCATTAATAATACATTCTATTTCATTTCATTAATAAACCATCAATTAAACATACCTTTAAATATAGTTTACTTAAATATGAATTTGTCCGCTTTTAATGCGTACTATTAATGATTTATTTTTAAAAAATGAATCATTTCATACACTTATTTGTCACTTGTGATATCTTGACAACAGCATCATTAAAGAGTCTGCAATTTAAATTTTTTAAACAAGTGGATGAATTTTGTAAATTTAAAATTATTAATGAAGATTTTCATTAATAATCCATACAATTATAGTATATCTTATTATAAACCTCTCTTATAATTTAAAATTAAAGAATCTTCATTTTCATAATTCTCAAATTTTATTTTTCTAACTTAAAAAAAACTCTATGTTTTAGACTTTAATTATAAAATAATGACATGTAATATAAAAATTAATTGTCTTCTAATTAAATATCATTAATATGATAGTTTAATTCAGTTTTTAACAACGACAATAGTAACACCCAGTATGAGAAAGTTTAGTAGTACTCAAACTTACTCCTAACTTAATTCAATTTTTTAATTGATAATTTAAATAATTATAGTAAATTATTAATTTATATCAAATTTAATTAATCAAACTAATTGTATTTAATTTAAATTGAAATTTTAAAATAAATTATTAATTTATACTAAATTTAATTAATCAATTTAAAATTAAAATTTTAGATTAAATATATTAATATAGGTGTGATTCACTTTTTTTTTTTTGGATGTCATGATTGTTTAGGAAAAAGGTTTCAATTCGTGAAGTGTCCTTTGATTGGAGTGATCGGAATCGGATAAGAAACATCTAACGGATTGCAGTGCATTAAAAGAGACTGAGGAAAAATGCGTTTGCCGGGAGTCGAACCCGGGTCTATTGCTTGGAAGGCAATTATCCTAACCGTTGGACTACAAACGCTTTTGATAATTCCTGCGTTTATATGTTATTGAAAAAATACACATTATGTGAAACAAATAAAAGCCTAATAAACATCAGATTATAAAATTTCTTTAATTTTAATTTATTTTGGAAATTTTAATTCTCTTATATTAAGAAGTAAAGAGTTTACAGAGAAAAGGGTGTTCTGATTCTCATGCTTAATGATTAGTTTCTGGTTCTAGTCCACATTGGTGAATCGCAGGTACTCCTCCTTAGAAGGAAGCTCCAGAGTCTTGTAACCCTGAGGGAACATCTTCTTGGCATCTTCCATTGGATACATTAGGAGAAATCACAACAGCATCACCTGGTTTCCAGTTTGCAGGAGTTGCAATCTTATGCTCTGATGCTCTCTGCAACGACTCCATCACTCTCATCACTTCCTCCATGTTCCTCCCTGTGCTTGCTGGGTACAGAAAGCTCAGCTTTATCTTCAAACCCGGATTGCACGTTTCAATACTATCCCATACGATTAGTTACGTTCTTAAGATAGATCTTCACATTAGTTTCTCAACTTCTTGTCTGGACCAACTATATGAAGACACCTGGAAGCTACAGTACCGC
This sequence comes from Erythroxylum tenue, assembly GCA_027568955.1. Taxonomy (NCBI): domain Eukaryota; kingdom Viridiplantae; phylum Streptophyta; class Magnoliopsida; order Malpighiales; family Erythroxylaceae; genus Erythroxylum; species Erythroxylum tenue. Next base: position 84,410 of record JAOSBM010000189.1, on the reverse strand, counting down.
CATTGGAGTCTTGCTCATCGGGATCCACCATGTTCAGTTGCTTGATGGCCTCACGATTCTTATCTGCAACTATCGGGTATGTCACCTTGCTTCCTGGCTGAACATGTTCATACTTTAATCACATAACCAAACTTCAATTTCACTGTATAAGGAGGATACATACTAACCGTGTACGCTTCGATGTCTTTGATCCACTCGACATGCGAGTCAACGTCGTCACATGACAGACCTAGGAGCTTGACGCCTCTCTTGGCAAACTCCGGAGCACACGCCGCCATCTTTCCCAGTTCCGTAGTGCACACCGGCGTGAAATCACCTGTTCAAGTACGATTACACCGACTAAAAAAAAAAAAAAACTAGATTGATTCCTGTAGTCTGTAGAGATACATTACAGGAACGAACCTGGGTGAGAGAAGAAAATGGTCCAAGTGTCTATGTAGTCATGAAGCTTGATGACTCCATGAGTGCTTTGAACTTCAAGGTTGGGAATGGTGTCTCCGAGAGTGAGGCCTGGCATTTTGTGATGGAACTGAGAAAGGAATGAACGAAGATTAATAACAAGGGGGTGAAAAGAACGTGTCGTACTTTGTGGCTAAAGGGTCTCAAGCGATGGGGTCATCTTCTTCCAAGTGCAGAGAATGGTGTGCGACTGTGACTTTTGTTCTTTGACTAAACCGTACTCATAACGTCAGCCATTTTCTTATTTAGGGAACCAGTGCGCTTGGGGGCTTTGGCAGAACCCGGAATTTATTTGATCTATGAATTTCTTTGCCGGTTTTTTCTTACACTTTTAGTCGCCGTGACACGCATTTGTCGCGATTTGCTACTGTTTGATTGTTTGTTTTATTTTTATATTTTCATCGTATACAAAAACAAAACAAAAAAAATTGTAACAATACGTGATCATCACGGCTTTTCGAGATGTTCGCAAGTCAAAATTTTATGGGGCAAGTTTTCACCCGAAATAATTAACCCAGCTTTTTTTTCAGGTTGACGTGGCATAATGGGTGACTGTCAATTTCACGACCTACGAACAAGCTCACCAGTCCCTGTGGGCTATTTTTTACAAGGTCGCCTGCTGGCTTACGTGAAAGTGGGGGAATTGTAGCATTTTTTAGGAGGACTTTTAATATCCTGTTGATGGGCACTGTGCAGTTATGGATTACTATAACTGGCTTTACAGGGCGAGAATAGTGAAACGGAGTGTGTTTGGAGACTCGGGGTTAGCAGCAGGTCAACAGATAAGGTGGATCAAACTGTTGGAGGGTTGGGTCAAACTTAATACAGACAGAGCCGTTAAGTAAGATCACCACCTTGCTACTGCAAGAGAGTTGTTACGGGATTGCCAAGGCCAGTGGCATGGTGAATTTCTTCACTGAATTGAAAGAAGCTCGCCTCTTGAAACAAAACTTTGGAGTGTCTAATTGGGTCTCCAACTAGCTTGGGACTTAGGGTATTGACGCCTCATTCTTGAAGTCAACTCCTTCGAAGTGATCAATATTCTATCTACCTCTCATTTTCCAAGGACTGATTCGTATGTTTTGGTGGCAGGTATCAGGAGTCTTCTACGTCAATCTTGGGAACTGAAGCTCCAACACGCACTACAAGAAAAATGAAGTTTAGCGACGGAAATTACGGACGAAATGTGTACAAATTTCGTCGGTAAGCTTATTTAGCGACGGAATTTACTGGCGGAAAAAAGCGTCGGCAATATGGATGTCGGTAAATTTACAGACGGAAATTTTGTATGTCGTCGGTACATTTACCGACGATTATTTCATTCAGTCGGTAAATTTCTGTCAGAAAATTACCTGCGAAATTTTTTCCGTCGATAAATCCAATATATTTTACCAACGACCATTTATTTCCGTCGGTAAATTTGCTAAAAATTATTTTTTAAAATTTACCTGCAAAGTGTTCATTTTCTCTGGTTACCTTCTATTTCTTGGCCAAGACATGCATCGAGACAAGGTAAGTTTGGCTAGTGTCTATGGATCTATCTAAGCTTTGCCTCGGTAATAAATTGTCTCGTGGTTAGCTCTCCAAACTTGATCAGAGAAGTTGTTCGAGCCCAAAACAAAATCTTTGCGAACCACAACCCACCTCGCACTTTTAGAATCAGAAATTTATCCCAACATCACAACTAAAATCACGTTTTATCCCTTCTATCACTACCATTTATACCTTAAAGTTGTTTTCCAATCACAAAATACACAAATAAACGAAAGTAATTAAATACCAAATTAACTTTTATCAATATACGAAAAAATACATGACAGTAGTTACAAAAATACCTCCACCAAAGGACACGATGACAATAGCCGGAGAAGATAACACCGACGAGCAAAAAAGGAGTCCACAACGGAGAAACCGAAGAGGAGACGCAAGAAGAAGGAAGAAGAAAACGTAGGGTGGGGGGAGGAGACGTCGGGTGAGCTGATATTTAAAAAGAATTTACAGACGAAAATTTTCGTAGGTAAACTCAAAAATTTTTGTTTCCGCCAATAGTTTCCGCCTTTTTACCGATGGAAATTAGCGACAGAAATTTCCGTTAGAAATTTTAAATTTTATTTTACCGCCTTTAAATTTTATTATGCATTTAGTATAATTACCGACGAAAACATTGGCCGTCTCTAAAGTCCGTCGCTAATTTTGGCGGGACGTTTTCACTCTATTTATAGCGACTAAAATTTTATCCGTCGTAAAACAAAAAAAATTCACGTCGATTTTAGCAACGGAAATAGGTTTTCCGTCGCTAATTTCAGTACAATTAGTGACGGAAACTTTTACCGTCCTTAAAGCCCGTTGCTAATTTTGTCAAGACGATTTCCCTGCATTTTTAGCAACGGAAATTATAATCGTTGCTAAATTAATTTTTTTATGTCGATTTTAGCTACGAAAATAGGAGTTCCGTCGCTAATTTGCTACGCTTTTTTTTCTGTCAGTAATTTTCCGTCGCTAATTCCTATTTTTCTTGCTGTGAAATGTGCAAAGAAGGCAACTAGAGTGTTCATAGCCTGGCCTCCCTTGCAGCTTTTGCAAGTTCTGGCCTACATTTTCTTCTGGAGCCTCCGACCTTGGTCTAGGCCCACATGCAACGTGATCATCACGGCTTTTTGTATCGCAAACGATGCATTAGATAGAACGGTCGTGCTTTTTGTTTTCTTTCCTTTGTAAAAAAAAAACTTGTAACAATACGTGTTCTTCCCAAAAGAACCTCTTTATCGTTAGGTAGGGATAATAGCACTAAGTATTTGATTGGTTGGATATAAAATTTTTAATGTAATAGAATAAATAAAATAGAATGTTTATAATAGAATGAAGTGTAAATGGACGTAATATTAGAAAATTGTTATTTGAAAGAGATATAAAAGTTTATAATATAATATAGTGAAATGTTATTTGGATGAAATGGTTATAATGTAATATACTGCAAAATTATTTATCATTTTACATTTTATCCTAAACCCTCCAATATTTTTTATTTTTACTGTTTAGAATGGAATGAGATGTAATATAAAACTCTCCCCTTTCATCTCATTTTATTTCATTCAATTTCATTATATTATAAATCATATGAAATGATAGAATAATATTACATTTTATTCTATTATAAATCTTCATCTCAAAAGATAGAATAATATTACATTACAGTCCATCACTTTTTTTTATTCGAGAAAATTCCGTAGGTAGGCCAAGTGGGCACACCTCTCCGAAGGCCCAACTGGCACACCACCCTATAGGTGGGCCAAGCGGGCGCATCTCATCATTGAGGGCCCAACTAGTTCTCCACCTACAGGTAAAACCCTGACTACCCCAGACTCTTACAAGATGGGCTAGCATAGAATCGAACCTGAGACCTAACCGAAGTCAAGTTCCACTCTCAACCATCGAGCCACACTCTCCCCAACCAAGCATACCATAATATTCTAAAATTCAAGTTTTAAAACTCAATTCAATTTTATAAAATAATTTAATTTAATTTAATACATCACCGTAATATCAATTAAAGTGCCTTATTATTTAATAATTAAATTTCTGTTGAAATTTTACAGTTATTGCATATAATATTATATAATAACATACATCTGCAATTCCACCCTTATAAATTTTCCAATGCATTACCATTTACATTGCTCATCACTATCTTGGCTTATAAGCTCTGCAATAAGTTAGGGATAATGCTGCAAAAACAACAGTTTTACAAGTTGATCCTCAATGAAAAATTTTGAATTCTTCGCTTCTGTTTCAGTCATGTTCTTCACAACATATGAATAATCCAGTCTGATTTCTTATTATATACTTGATTCTACGAGTGGTAATTAACGTAGTCTAGAAAACTATAAGCTAAATCCATAGACTTCTTATCCATGGACCAGTAGGACTGAAACCTATGGTTATATGATAAGCTTTTCTCTCTAGATCTTCCATCTAACAATGAACCAATTATTACATTTGAATGCCTAATACAGCTCATTCGGAAACAGCAACCATTTCTGTGTTTGATCTTTCATAGTTTTAGTTCCTCCAACAAGGACTAATCATGGCACCTTAGACACACCCTTTTATGTGATTACCTCGCAGTCCTTGGGTGGTTTGGTTGCATCTTCTTCACTTCATTACCCTGCAACGAGGGCTGATCATGGCATTATCAAGGTGTGTCTGAACTGATCCCGAGTCCAAACCCATCTCGTAGGTTGTTATACCTTCGTCTTTATCGTAATCATGGGGGTTAGTTTCTATCTTAGGTTCATATAGTCATAATATTGCCTCTGGGATTCCAAGCTTGCCACTAAGATATAGCTGTGTCCGGATATCACACTTGTGTAGCTTTGGGACTGGCTCCGCCTGTGTGAGAGTTAATGTTTCTGTCAGAGCTAGTAAAGGTTCTAGCAGAAACGACTGGCTTTGGCTCTCGCTTTTCCTGCCGTCGTCTTTTCTCATTTCTAACAACAGTGATTTGGTTGTCTCAATACCTAGTTCAAGCTCATTACATTAGATACAATAGAATTAAAGAAGCTAAAAAGCACACTAGTGTGTGTAAACCAGTCTGTATTCTCACCTGCAAGGTAAGCTCCATGGACATAGCCACTGAATCTTTCACTAGTGTGTTCGCCTGTAAAGAAGATCCGTCCTACTGGTGCCTAAACAAAACAGTCTCAGCTAATATGAGTACAAATTCACAACTTTTTGAGTATTTCTTTATCTTCCCTGTTTTCATTTTGTTTTTAATATCAGTGAAATTCTGACAGATTACCTATAAACTATGTACCAGCATCGATGAAACAGACGAGAGAGTGAGATAGGTTACTAACCTTAATATCATTAACCAGTTCATTGTCTGAAATGATGGGGTAGTTGCTATAGCTGCCACGCTGGAATCTGTTGTTCCACCAGCGGGGCACAAGTATATCGGTGGCATTAGGTATGTCTGGTCCAAACATGTCTCTTAGTACTCCCATGGCCTCTTCCAATGTCTTCTCATCAGACTGAGCCTCGACACGTTTCGACTCCCCATTTGTCAACGTTACAACCAGGATATTGGAGCCAGGGTATGCATTCTCCATGTGCTGACGACAAAATAACAGATCAGAATCTGGAGAGTTGGACTTTGATTAATGGAACGTATTTCTCATATCAAGTTAAAAGTGTTTTTGTTGTGATAGAAACAAAATCTGTTTCGATCACATCAAAAGATTATAATATAGTATAGATTCCAGACGAAGATCACAAGTACACATGTTATAATATGGACCTGAACTCTGAAAGTGAAAGGGATCATCTCCTATATTATAAGCTGCCAATACGAGTATAGGTTGGAAGTCATGGATTAGTTTGCTCAGTACAGCTACCAATGCCAGCTCTAAGACAATGACACACGAATACCATATACATTGCATGTAGGAGAATCATACAAAAGAAATAAAAGCAATAAAATGCAAGGAAGCATCACAAATTTTCATCATATTTAATCAAAACAAACATAAAAGCAAAGAGGCAGTCACAGCCCAAAGCAAAAGACAAGCAACTTACTGAAAAGTTGGAAACAGCAAAGATTAGCATCAATCAATGACATGTCAAAGAAAAGGACAGGTTATTTTAAAATCAATTGAAGTAGACTGTGCTTGCTCATTTTCAAACCACAGGATTCATCTGATGATGACTAGAGACAATTTAAAAGATTATCCTATCAATCACATGATACGGTTACCAAGGCCTACTGCTAAACCCTTAATAACTTTGAGATACTACTAGTCATTCAATCAACTATTCATTTGTAAATCATATGCAACGTATTAGTGAATAAAAATTTATGAATTAGGCAAAATAGTTTTAAGGGTTACCAACCTGCCAAAACGTGTAATACCCTCTTCGCTCGTGGGCATAGATGAAGAACTCCTTCTCGGGACCACAAGGCCAGAACTTGTAGGGAAATTTGAGGAAAATCTTGGTGTACACCATCACATCACATTTCTCGATGGCCTCAGTTTTCCATTTCTGTGTCATTATTATTTCACTTTATTAGTAATAATGCGGCCCAAAAGCAAAAATGTGATAATGGAAAACTTCCTACTAAGTCGATCTTTCTCAGTTTTGGGACCACAAACAAAAGGAAACAAACATATGGATATGGAAATATTAGCAAAAACTTAATACGATAGTAAAGATCAGCTCCACTGGTTCCCTCCCTGGCCTTCATGTCTAACTATCACAAATGAAGTAACAAACTCCACGTAACTAGGGAATTTTCTTTTCTGAGTTTTTCAAGCTATCGAGGCCAGAGTTCTACACCTGTATCAAAGGCGATATGGTCCGTATCTCCACTTAACTTGACACTGTACTCTCGTCAAAACTTAGGCTTGGAAGATCTGTCCCTACTACCTAGCATTGTAATTTAGTTCCCATCAGGATAGGTAGTTCACATCAAAGGGAAACTACGACTGTCCCACTATAGTATTAAAAACTGCAACTTGCACCCGCAAAAGGCCTTACACATGGTGAAACAAATAAGATGGTCCAGCTTAAAAAGGGCAACCCAACGGTAACCTGTGGATTGACAATTCTATGGATTACTCTTGCAATAATCCCTGGTATTTGCTACTTTCAGAGGCAGTAGCTAGTAAGCAACCTCGAAAATCTATGATCATAGCAGCTAAAAGTATAGTTTAATACAGAAACTAGCTGCCCTGAGATATTTGACTTGTTTCATCTTCAGAGCCTATTTAATGTTATGGGACAGTCCTGAAATCTCAAAACCTGGGGACTCATATGGTATAGGGACCCATACCTAAGGACCTAGGGTTATCCTATCGATTCCTTGCGTTGAATGGTTGAGACATGAAATGGTAAATGCACTTTGAAGACACGAGAATCATACAAGTGATCACATCTGTGTACAGGGACAAAACTTCAACTCACTTCCGTAGTTGGATTGCTTCAACTTTAAACAAAACTTGAAAGGTGTCAAAAGAGGGAGTGAAACCAGTGGCTTTTATTCAACGTATGACATGTAATGTTGACACCATGACTGACGTGGAGATGACAAACTACCACTACTTGCATCATTTTTTTAACAAGTTGAAACAATGTCCCAAGTTGCTATTTCGGCAAAAAGATCAAGGGGTGCCGGATTAGTTGTTAGGATAAAAAGCTTTTGATGCGAAAACTAACAGGAATAAACTTTTCGTTAAAAGAAGGAAGATGAGACGTACGGGCAAGGGCGGCTTGAAAGAAATTAGATCGCTTTGAAGGACGCCTATGCTAGCAGACAAAATCACATAATTGGCTTCGTAAACGCAACCATCCTCTGTTTTCACAGTGACGCCATTTCTCGAGTGCTGTATTTCCCGAACAACCTGCCCCAAATCCATGCAAAAAATCATTTAAGTCATATGAACTTCTGGAGAAATGTGCTGCATTCAAGAAGCTTTGGAGATAGAGAAAAAAAACAAAAACTAATGTCATTAAAAGATGGTTAAATCAATAGTAAAATCATTGAGGAAATTGAGAATCTTTCAAGTCAAACCACTAAAACATGTGCAACGCAATTTTCTAAAGTGATTGGTAAGCTACTCAAGAGTCAAGAAGACAAAAAAGAATAACAAAACTCTAATATTATGTTTCAGATAGGATTTCTGCAAAGAAAACCACCTTAGTATGCTTTAGGTTATGGCATAAGAAAAAGGCTGTCTGATTTCTGAATCTAGAGCCAATTTAAGCAAAGACAGGAGGAAGACATTAAATGAATAAATGGACAATACTATCTCTGTTCATGTTTTTACTTTGACTTGACATCTCAACCTCCCGGGTATCATCTTTTGGTCATCACAAATCACTGTACAGAGTAATGCAAGTTGCGCAAGGCATTCATAAGAAATAATTGGACCTACTGATTGAAGGATAGCTGAGATTGTGGCAATTCATGGCTATATGATTGAACCTGTCATGTTTGGTGAGTTATTAACTCAAGAAAAGTTCGTTGAAAGTTGGCTTTTGTCATTAAACTACAGAGACACGGAGAAGGACCGAAGTTCTAAGGTTTGACTATGCAAGTTGTTGGTTTGAAGCCGTGTAAAACTTAAAAGAAACTCAACGAACCCAATTTATGGTACCCATAAATCTGGAGGTCCACCAATTTATAGCCGAACTGTTGCTTGAATTTTTTTTTCTGAACCACTACTTATTCTATGGATTTCTCCTCTCAACTTAGCTATCTTGTCACCTTCTTCAGGCTTACATATCAACCCAAAAAATCAACTCTAAAAAATCTTCCCATTCTGCCATCAACATGAAATGAATTCCACATAAATGTACAGGTAATAACTTCCAGGTTTACCAAACCCAAAAACTAAAAGCTGATTGACAAAACAAAATCATGTCACCAGAAAAATGCAGAACAGAAACCGGTTGACTCCAAAGCAAAAAGACTTTAATCGTGGGGAAGAGGAAAATCACAAAATAACATATAAAAAAGTAGATAAGACACAGGAAGTCGCTATCTGCGAACACCAAAAGTGGGTCAATCAATCACTATAGTGAGAAGATAGCAGTTGATGACTACATATTACATAACAGAGTTTAGGCCCTTCACCAATTGTTCCTGTTCCTTTTCCTCCACTGAACAGATAAAAACGCTTTATCTTGTACCCCTTTTTTTAACTTTTCAACTTATGATTTGATAATTCTAAAAGTAAAAACAAACGAACAAACCAAGAGCAAGAGGAGATTCGCAGTCAAAGAAAGCAGGTTTAATTTTTGTATTTACCTTATTAAGTTTGAGGCGATTGTCCACGATTATACCCTCCGAAGTAAGCAGAAAATCCTCAGCTATTTTATACAGCAAATACTCGTAGCCTCTTTCATCTGCCACAAGAAATTCACGTTCTCCAAAATCTATATACGTTGAGATTGGCTCCACCTCTGTAACAAAACCCCAATTCATCAGTTACACGCATCAATTTCCGTTTTCAGTATTCATCGTTTACAATAAAATTAGAGAAGAAAACCAACCTGCCATCTCAAAGTCATGGAGGATAAAGTCAATGGCAAGGTCTATTGGCGTCTCCGGTGAGCTATTGAACAAATGCAAATTCTACTAATCAAATGAATCCACTACAAATACCTTCTGATAATATTATAAAGCTAGCTCTAGTAGTAAAACCCATAAGTGATTTGCTTAAAGAGTTCGTGAGTTTTACCAAGGTAGTTCCAGAATTTCACCGTCGTGGTTTGCTTCTTGGTGCCTCAACTTCTCAATTGCCGTGTCCACCGCTTTCTTGTAGGAGTCCGCCGCCAATCCACTTGGAAATATTTTTCCACTGAAACACACACATTCACGGATTATAAGCACTCACTCGGAACATGAAAATCAAGAAAGAACAAGAACTGGATTAAAAAGAAAACCTCAAAATTCCGGTCTCTGAATCACAGGGAAAGGTCAAAAAAATTCTAAACTTAATTAACACGAAAAAAACACTAGGTATAAGATTACAATGTAGTGAAATAACCAATATTTTAAGATACTAGACCGTACCTCCGATCATATATATTATAGCGAGCATTGGTATAGTCGGAAAAGCAAGTACGGAGACCGTGTTGAGAGGCAAGTTCCCAGACAGGGTTACGCTGTTTGCCACCAACTCCGGCGATCCATCCCGCTCCGAGCTCTACCGTCACGTCGCGGAAATTCTCTTTCCTAACTCTCCCGCCAATACGATCAGAAGCCTCCAGGATCAACAAATCCTCTATTCCATTCTCGGCCAACATTCTCGCCGCCGATATACCTGACAACTCATACAATAAGAGAGAAAATCTTTACGACACTTATAATACTAACAATACACGTTCATATTCACGTGTGTATGCACGTGTGCTTAACAAGATGACGTTACCGGAAAAACCAGCACCGATGACGATGACGGAGGAGCGAGAAGGGGAGTCCTCCGTGAGAGACATATTGAAACTAAAGGAGAAGAGCCCGTGCGTGTTGGGAGAAGAGAGCTATGGGTTCAAAGCGTAGTTCGTGTATCGTTTGGGAGATAAGAATCAATGGCGAATAAATAGCGGGAGAGTCGGTTTTTATAGAGACCCTTTTTTTTCTTTTTTTTTTCAAAAATTTAAATATCTATATTTAAGTTTTCGATTATTTTTCGCTGTCTTTAATTCAGCTATTTAAGTTGAACGCCGACTCCTGTTTTGTAACAAAACGCGCTAGTCTCTCCCCTGGGTTTGACGCGCTATTACTTAATATCAATATTTTAAAATCTAGAAATTAGTTTATTAAAAACTGATAAATATGACTTAAAATTTAATTAAAAAGGTATTCTTAAATAAATATTAATTGACATAATAACTTATTAATTTATAAAATTGACCGATTAATTAATAAATTAATCAATTTTTAACGACAAAAGTTATTAAAGTAAATTAAACCAGAAAAGTTCAAAATCGAATTAAAAAATAAGACGATTCAAGATTTTTATGGTTAAGTCAGTCAAGCTGGTTGAGTTTTTTAATCATACATACACGAGTAAATACACCAGCTTCAAAAATTTTAAAATTTTTCCAACAATTTTTCGTAAAATTGTCTCTGATAAAATACTTTATAATATGTATATTAATATGAGCTAATTAAATAATTATGATTAATTTATTATAATTATCTTAAATAATTAATTATATTTTTTTTATTTGAAAGCAGTAGAGACACTCACGGAGCTACATAGAGACTTGGGGGGCCACTGGGCCCCCCAAGTTTTTTTTAATTATTTTTAATATATATATATATATATAAGGATATAGTTATTTAAGGGTCAGTGGTGTACTGAACCCCCCAAAATTTAAAAAAATTAATTATCGGGCCCTCCTATCTTAAATTCCTGGCTCCATCACTGAGTAGAGATAATACTATGTATTATTAAACTTATCGAAATCGTTATCATATAATTATAAATTGATATTTTAAAATTATACTTGTCATATAATTTCAACTAAAAGAGAAAATATAAATATAAATATTTTATTTTATAAATAAATAAATAAATAGCTTACGAAATTCCATTAAATTGGGCAAAGGGGGCAGTTTTTCATGTGAAGGCAATTAATATAAAAAGCAAGACGCACGTGACATCCTTTGATTGTACACGTGTAACATGAAATTGGCTGCGAGGTCTAGTTGCTTAAGTATGACTTAATGCATCGCACTTGACAACGATGATCTTATGTAGTTTGGGTCGCGCACACAAATCTTTAATCACCGGTCATAGAGGATAGCAATTGGTCTGTCGTACTCCAGATTAGCAACAGACTGTTACGGTCAGCTCTAACCAATCCTTCATGCAACTCTCTTGAAACATTATAAACATTTATCAACTTTTAGTTCCATCCACCTTACCAATTGATCTAAGTCTAGTTCTTAAATGATTCTAAATTTAGTACTCCCTCTGATTCATAATAAGTGTCGTTTTAGAGGGATTTTAATTATTCAAAATAAGTGTCGTTTGTGACTTT
>JAOSBM010000189.1:51764-63303 GCA_027568955.1 Erythroxylum tenue | reverse complement strand
CCCTGACCAAAGAGGACAATACTGATTTATGGGGTCGCAGGGGCTATGGCTGGGCCTGTTTCCCCCGGATCCAACAATCGGAGTGAAACAATGGATCTAAAGAATGATAAAGGCTAAACTATATTATTAACAAGTAAATCTTTTGTATGGAAAAAGTCTCGATAGTTTTTTAGAGATAAAAGCCAATCGAAAGGTATAAGACGACCCAAAAACCGCTTAGTCATGATCGCCTTTGTAAGGCAAAATATAATTATTTTTAAGAACAAAATATTTACTATGCTTAATCTTTCTAGTTTTATCTGTATATGTCTTAATTCTGTCCTTTCGGCTTCGTTGAAATTCACATTATGACTAGTATTTGCTATTGCAAAATAAACCAATTTTAAAATGGGATAACATATTCGATACGACATAAGTTCAAGTATTATAAGTGTTTCTTTGTAGGAAAATCATCTTTTGAACTATAGATGTCTTTCACATCCAACTATACCAAATGATCTTTTTTTTAATGGTAGCTCAAAACAAAGCGTACTTTTCTATTAAAAAAACATATTTGAAAAAAGATTTAGAAACAAAAAGGATATTGGTTAGCGTTGAAAACTTTTTCGTTAACGAAATTTCTTTCTGCTAGTAATTCAAAAAGTTTTTGGGAGCGATAAATAAAAAATCAAACATTGAAATAATTTAACTCCCTTGAGATGTGAAAAAACTCTAGTGTTTTTATTATTTTAATTTTTAGTTTTTGTTTTAGATGTTTTATATTATAATATTATAAATATATTAAATAAAATATAAATCAAATAGAATATAATAATTTTTAATATAATGAATTTTATTATATAATTAATAATAATATTTTTATATAATTAATAAGAAATTTATATAATTAATAATTCATTAATAAAATACGTCTCGAAAGTGGTGGGTTTTTCCGTTTTTGGCAATTAATATACAATACAAATATTAAATATGCCCAAGTGCTGAGTCATGTTCCGTAAACTATGCAAAATCCAATCTTGATTCTTGTACGTTATTACAAACTGCAATTTTTTTTGAGAAAAATTATTCGATTACGTAATTACTTATCCCTTTTTTTCGAATTTTCTATTCTCATACTTAACGTAATATTTGTATTTATAATACAAATTATGGCTGTTAATAACACAGGACAACAAATTATAATAGATATTAATATTTTAAAAATTGGATCGGAAGTTAAACCGGTAAAACAAGATGATTAAGGTTTAAAAGATTCACTCATAAAATCGACTAAAAATTAAATAAAATTTAAAAATTTAAAATATTATTGAAAAAGATTATCTTTACCTATCGAAAGTTTAATTGAAAAAAAAATATTAAATAAAAATTAATTAATTAATTTTATTTTATAAGAACTTATTAATTTAGACCGCGTGTGTTATCAGAATTTCCATCGGATGTTGTTGATGAATTTATTAATTTACGAAAAGTAACTGATTAATTAATAAATTAATCAAAATTTAACGATAAGAGTTATTAAAATAAATTGAATTGAAAAGTTAAAAATCGGATTAAAAAATTAGGCGGTTCAAGATTCTTAAAATTTAATCAGTCGAATCGATCGGATACTCTCCTGATGCTTGAGGTTTTGAGAATGAATCTCCTTAAAAATTCCTTTAAATAATTTCAAAATTCATATAGGTATTGATTAGCCTGCAAAACTTTTATGTAAATGATTAAATTTTAAGTTGAAAATCTATTCAATAAACATATTAATAAAATTTTAATAGATTTAACTTTTTGACCTTTAACTTAAATTATAAGAGTTTATAAAAATTAATCAATTATTAAAAATTATTAAAAATTTAAACAGAAAAAAATTATTTAAAATTTATCACTTTATAATTTATTATCCAAAATTTAAATTAGGCATAGCTTTGTCCTCTGCCAATCACATTTATATTCTTCACTCAAACAAATTGTTTCTTTCTTTCTTTCAATCACATTTATATTCTTCACTCAAACAAATTGTTTCTTTCTTTCTTTCAATGGCTTCCACAAATTGAAGTTTCTATTTTTGTACGAATTTTCGTATTTATAAACACTCCAAAATGAATTAAAAAACAAAATGGCACGAGTGCATGGACTTGATTCATTTGGTTTACTCCGGAGTTGGGCATTCGAGAGCACGAAAAGACGATCGATTACATCAATAACAATAATAATTCAGTAAAAATTTACACGCATTTTAAAAAGGTCCGATAAGTATTGAATAAACAAAAGTATCGTTGAATTGTTCAAATATTGACAGCCAAAGTGACTTGGAAGAAGAATTGTGGATTATAATTATTATTGAAAGAAAGAAGAAACTTGAAGAAAAAGATTGGTGGCAACTTGGTTTTATCAACTCGTTGAAAGTGGAATATATTCATAGAATCGATGATTTTAATGTTCTGTTCAGTTCAGTCCAACCAATGCCAGAAGTTTGTCGGAAAAAGGAACACTACACACCAGTTCGGTGGAGCTTCATCATCGCATGAACACTGCACACCAGTTCGGTGGAGCTTCATCATCGTATCCACCATTAGAAACATCAGGTTTTACCACCATCTTCTGAGAATAACATAATCATGACAATGTCAGTTTTTTTCGGATTGTTCAATAATGAGATCAAATCCTAATCCAATCCAAGGGTTTTGTGGGATTACAACCGATCGGTCCACACATTTTCTTGACTGTAGAGGATACCAATACTTGGCAATTCGAATGAACAAAGTGACTATCATGAACAACACATGATAGGCCATAACTCTTGCCGAATCTACCAATTACGTTGTAGCATAGAAATAGAATCCCCGTTCGAGTTTTGGACCCTTAAGAACAAAGCATCAACAAAGAGCTGAGTGCTTCTCTTCAAGCTTTTACTAGTTAATGCTCCTTTTCTTTTTTAGCTAATTTAGTAAAATATTTCAAAATTCACTCAATTTTTTTTAAAATAATGTTAAAATTTTATTTATAGCAAAAATAATTTGACATTAAAATTTTTGTTCATTTTAATAACGTGACGACCTGTATCACATTAGTTTTTGTCACATGACAAATATTTTAGTGTGTCAAAATAATAACATCTGTCAGTCGTATAGGGATGACAATATACTGACTCATAGACCTAGATTTAGGTGTTTTCAATTGGTCAATATATAGATCAGGCTCAAGCTCAAATCGACCCGAGACTCAGATATTCTAAGCAAGAGTTAGGTCGTAGGTAGGTCTAGATTTGGACTCAATTAAAAAAGGCATTATTTTATACTTTTAATTTAAAAAAAGATTACCGGAGCTAACCATGAGCCGTCCCATTGTCATCCCCACAATCATGTAAGAAAAGTCTAATACGACCTACTTCACAACATGATCAAGATTAACAAAAAACTTAATGTTTAGAGTGTAGACACAGGGAATATAACCTCTCTGGCTAACCCTCACAAGGCTAATACTGTTCTAAATTACTCACTGGATAAATTAAAAATTAGAATATCTTAGTATTTTTTTAAATTTAAACTAATATTTTAAAATTAAGTAAACTTTAATTTTGTTTTTACAATTGATCCTTTTTTGTTTGCATCAATTCCTTATTTCAAAGTGTTAATAAAAATTTAAGGTTTAATTATTTTGTTATAAATTTAAAATTAGAATATTTCATTACTATTATTTAAGATTTAAAATAATGAATTTATAATTTTTTATATTTAGTCATTTTTTTTCCCGTACCAGATTCCTTATTCAAAGCGCCATTATTTCAGACAATAATGGAATTGAATAAATGCTTTTATTAAAAGCATCGAAAGCTGAGGTTTAGAAGAAACTCGATTCGATGCAGTTCAGTGGGGTCCGGCCCTTGGCTTGAAGGAAGGATTCGAGCTTTGCCAAACATTCTTCGGTTCCGCGTTTTCGCATGTTGTTTCTGTCTCAGTCTCACAATGTCGCAATCAACTAACAACACACACACTGTGTCGTCTCCGTGTTAACGTTGCTGTCTGATCTCCCGTGGTCTTTGTCTTTCAAATTTCAATGCCTGTCATGATGAGCTAGTGGCCGGAAAGACAGAAAAAGAAAACCGGATCAAGGTGGTTTCAGATTCAAAACAGTGTAAAGTGTACGAGTAGTTGAGAAGAAGTAAACGGTGGAACTTTACCGAACCAAATCCTTGGGAATTTGCCGTCAAAGCTCGAACTTCAAGTCTACTTTTCCTAAACAATTGGGGTTTGGAGAAGAAAAGAGGGTTTGGTCGTAATATTTGATTATTTATTATGGTTAAAAGAAGAAGACATTAATTTGATTTAATTAATTTTAAAAAATAAATAAAAGACATGGATTTGTTTTATGTGGTTTAATAAACTTTATTTTTTTAATTTTAAAACTTTTTGGTTTCTAATTATTTTTAAAAATAATTTCTCTTAAATTTCATATTAAGATAATGACAAAATACAAATATTATACTCAACCTCGACCCTAGACAACTGCTTAGGGTCCATTCTTACGAAAAATAAAATAAAGTTCATTTTCTTCTCTTGACTTTTATAAAAAACAAAAAGAGATAAAATAAGAACTACTCTTTTTTTAACCCCAGGGTACAGGTGAGTTGGTAAGGGACTTTTCTGACTTAAGTGAGGTTGCGAGTTTAAACTGCCCTCATATATGCAGTCGTTTAAAGCTTGAGGCCAGAGCTTTGCCTCCTATAAGGAACCTATTCAACTCGAGCGAGGATTAGTCTGAGAGTAGATGATTTAAAGGTGCCTTCTCATAGTTGGGATCCTCCTATAACACCTCGTGGGAAACAAAAAAAAGAACTCCTTTTTTACTTTGCACGGGGCATATAAAATTAAGAAAAAACTTATTTTCTTAATTTTTTGTTAACAATAACTACAAAATACATACACAAATCAATAAAATATTACTAATGTATACATTTAATCTAATTCTTAAGCTTGACTCAAATTAATTAAACTTAACTTAAATCAATTATTTAAAATAATTATAATAAATTATTAAATATAATTAACTTAAGAGCTAAATTTATATTAAATTTTAATTAAAAATTACAAAATTTTAAAAATAATATAATATAAAAGAGTGACGTATCTTCTATCTTATTCAAGGAAGTAATGATGGGTTTGGAAAAACTTGTAAAGTATGATTTACTAGTCATAGTCATAGTCTTAGTCATTGTCATGCTGATTGCTCCATTTAGAAGCTTCATATCATCTCTTGTCAACTTCCATGGCTGACATCTTTTCTACTGTACCCCTTACCAGAAAAACGTCTTCTTCTCATCATTCTCTGTTTTTGCCGGTTGCCGCCCCATTCCCCATTTTTAGGGTTAAATTCCTTTCACACTTATTTTTTTAATTTGTTTTTAAAATTAAAAAAAAGAGTTTTTGGATTATCATCAGTAACTTGTACACTTTTGCATCCGTAAAGTCACAGGTTTAAATCACGAAAATAATTTTTTTGTATAAATTATAAAGGGACATTGATGACCCTACTCAACTCTCGCATAATGAAGAGACTTGTTTTTAAAGTTTGACTTAATTTATAATTAATTTTAGTATAATTTGTTAACTTTATATTGTTGTCAAATCCATTTTACCAACCCTAATTATACTTTATGAACCTATGATTACTTAATACTTCACCAATTTTGAACAAACAACAAAGAAAAGAGACACGGGTCAAGCAGATTTTTGGGTCAACCCAATTTGACCCGAAATAAATTTATATTAATTAAATATTGAGTCATGTCGAATTAGGCTATCGAGTTATGGACTAACATTATACGACCCATTTCATGTTTCAATGTGGGCTTATTACACATCCACTTGTAGAGGAAAGTCGTAATGAGCCCATTTTCCAGAAAACATGGACTCGGTCTAAAGGTAAAACGTGCGATTGAAGTTGAATGGTCACTCAGCACAAAGTTAGGAGTCAAAACTCAAAACTCAAACGTTGAGGGAGTCCAAAGTCCAAAGAAAGCTCCTAAGTTTCTAATTTTCAATGTCACAACCTGAAAAGTGATTCCCACTGACATTGGCTGCCAACCTAAGCCAACGGTCAAATCGGAATACTGAAACATAGACCAAACTTGTCTATTTTTCTAATGCTATAAAAACTGGGTGAAGATCGTAACCATAATCATGTGTTGTTCTCATCAGCATATTTTTTGAATCTAACGTATTTACGTAATGAGATTGTATAGAACAAGATTGATTCAAGATTACGGTGATAGAGGATTTGATCCCATAAAAACTACCTTTTAATAGTAAGAGATAAAAACTTTCTTTTTAAAATTTAAAAATTTATTTTTTAAAAAAATTTCCAATTTTTAATTATTTTTTAGATTTCAATTAAAAATATATATAAAAAAATTATACATGGAATAATCAAATACTACTGATGTAATAATCTAACTAAATTCTTAAAACTTATTCTAATAAATTGAAATTGACTTAAATTAAATATTACGATAATTATAATTAATTAGCGATGATTTGACCTAAGTCAAATCGTCGCGTAAGCATCATTTGATTAATCCATGTATGATATTTATGACACACATTTTTATGTTAGTTTTTAACCGAGGTTTAAGAAAAAGGGTTTTTATTAAAAAAATCTAGAATTTTAATATTTAAGAAAAATTTCTAATTTTTCTTGTTCTTTCAAATACTTTATAGAATTGATATTAAATGATGTGACACATTACCGAGTCGGCCAAGAACTTATTTCAGGTTTGACATTTTTATCCGATCAAATTCAAAGTCAAATTGAAAGTTTACAAAGTCCTCGAAACTTACATACCTTTTAAAAATGTTATTATGTATATTCAAAAACACAATTAATGTTCACAAGTTATCAATTCCCAATCACGTCACGAAAAACCAAAGGAATTTATAATTTTTAATGTTTTAAAAATTGTATCAAAAGTTAGAATTTTTTCTGTGATGTATACTGGGTAACTCCTGGATTGATACAATAGCCTATAAATCATATTAATAGGATACTTCACACTAAGCAAGCCCTATACGATTGGCTCGATCGAGAGAGCATAAGTAGGAGAATCAAATACAAGACTTTTTGGTTCCATACTCCTTCACTCCACCAATTCGATCACCCTAAAGGGGCCAAAAGTTAAACCAGTAAGGGATTAAGGTTTAAAAGATTCAAACAGTATTAGACTATCTTAAATTAGACTAAATATTGAATAAAATAAATAATTTAAAGTTTAATTAAAAAAAGAGATCATTAAATAAAAATTAATTGAATTATTTTAGTATATAATAACTTATTAATTTATAAAAATTGATGGATTAATTAATAAACTAATTAGTTTTTAATAATAAAAGTTATTAAGGTAAATCGAAATGAAAATTTTAAAAATCAACCTTAAAAATTATACGATTTAAGATTTTTGTGATTAAACCAGCCCGAATAATTTTTAATGATTTATAATTTTAAGGGAAACAAATTTTAAGTTGGAATTTTCCCTCAAAAAAAAAATTTTAAGTTGGAATTAAAAGTTAACTTTAGCCATCCACTTGAAAAATACAATAAACAAAAAACATGCCAGATGCATGGAACGAGGCAAATAATTAAACATGCATGACGCGTGGAGAAAACGTCAAACCTCAACCATTAACATTAAATCAATATATATATATATATATATATATATATATATATATTCCCTTCGTATTCAACTCGTCCTTGGTTGAACCAAATAGCTTTTCGTTTCATGGGCTCCGACGTTTGGGACGCCTTCTAGCTTCTCCCCTGTTTTCTCTGGGTCTCTTCTTGTCTATCTTTGCTTTCCCTCAAATAGGGATTTTGATTGTTTTCTTCGGAAGAAGAAGAAGATGGGGAAGTACATGGAGCTTTTGGATGCGGGGGTGAGGATAGCTACGAGGTTTCACTCTCATTGCCCACAAACGGCACGTATGTATTATCACCCGCCGGCTTCTGATGACCACCACAACCGTCACCAGGAACACGGCTTCGTCTGCGGCGGCGGCGGCAATCTTACCTCAGGAGGAGTCGGGTTTTACGGGGCAAAGGCAGCCGCAGGTTTGGACCCAAAAGAGTTCATTCTTTCGTGTGTTTGAATGATGTTCGGAGAAACAAAAAACATGTGATTGTTGCGACAGATTTTGGGGTTGCTGTCTTGTCTTCTTGCAATAAAATGTTAATGGAAATTGAAGAGGAACCTTTTCTTTTCCACTCTTTTTTGTTCTATTAAAATTAAGAATTCAATTTTGTTCTAATTCATATAATATTATTTTAGTTAAATATTATTTAAATTATAATTCAGTGTTAAATATTTATTTTAAAATAATTTTATAATTTGAAAGCGATATTAACAGCAACTATAAGGTTACTTCTTTATGATTTATGATTGAAAGGTCACAAGCAACTATAAAGATACTTCTTTATAATCGAAAGGTCACCGCTCCGAAAATTAATGCAGGACTTGATATCCGTCTCTTGGTTGGTTCCAGTGGTTCAAAAGAAATCAGGTTTAATGTCCTAGACCCGTCAAAACAGATCTGATAGCATTGAATTTGATTGGGCTTTGGATTTGGACTAGCTTCAACCCAAACCCAAGCTGAATTCGACCCATTGCTATTTCTGAAAAAGTCTTTTTCTTTTAAATTTCTCAAACTATCTTCACATTGGTATCCTGGCATGTAGTTTTTTTATTATTTTATTTTGAAAATTATAATTATGTTACTAATAAAACAGCCAGGAATAAACCGAAGCAAATGGACCAAGCTAACTTGAGTCAATAGACTCTCCCATTACACCCGACCTAGATATATAAGTTCGATGAGAAAAACCTGGCTGAATTACATCAGAAGAATTAAACTCAGAACAAGAAATATTAATCACAAATGGGGGAATATGAGTTTCCCAATTCGCAAAATCATATTGGAACAAAGTCTTCTTAACTATGGCATGGGCTACCCTGTTTGCTGATCTTTTGACATGATAGAGGTCAATTTTTTAACGCACGTGTAGAAGAGCTTTATAGTCTAATATAACCACCATTGCATAAGATAAATCCGAAACATCTCCCTTAAGAGCATTTACAAGTAGAAGTCAATTTGATTCAATAGTGTTGCATGTTATGTTATTAAGTTTTATCCAGGTTAGAACTTCTTTTCATACAAAATGCTTCTGCGAGAGTAAGATTAGGATGACCATCGAAAATCTTAGCAAGTAAATGAATGATGTTATTGTGATGATCTCGAATCAAGCTGCCACAAGAGATTCTTCTTGTAAAAACATCCAGAGTTGCATCCAAGTTGCATTTAAAATGTCCAGCCATAGGCGTGTTACTGTTTCAGCTAAGAAGATGCCCACCCTTTGTGCCATGCTGGGCTGGACCATTTGTGAGGATGTTCGTTTCCTCCCACTCCCTAAGAGCACTATGTATAGTCCATAGCACCGTAGAAGCAGACGACAGACTCCGTCACTAGACGACAACGTTCCTTCTATTCCACAAACACCACAAGCACATGACAACAGTTTGTTGTTGGGACATTCCTAGCTTGAGAACCACTTCAGTGATCCAACGCGTGAGATTGAAACTACTATCAGGTCTTACCAAATCCAATTGTTCCCAAAAATACCAAACCTTGGTGCACCACAAAAGAGCATGTTCAATAGATTCAGGGTCTTATTGACAAAAGGGACACAATGCATCTTCAACTATCTTCTTCTTGTGTAAATTAATCTTGGTTGGAAGGATAGTGGACAATGCATGCCATAAGAAATGCTTCACTTTTGGAGGCACTTGTAGTTTCCACAATAATCACCAAAGAATACACCCTTCTTCATCTGTGACCGAAGTACAATCCTGTAGCATCTTATAAGCGGATTTCACAAAGCAGTGACCTTTTCGTTCCTACCTCCACTTCCACCTCCATTCATAAGTATATAATTTGATTTAATTAGTTATTTTACTAACGTTATTTTGTCAAATTGAACAAATGAGATGTTTGGTAGATAGCATTTAAGCTATGTTTCAGCTGATTAAAAAGTATTAGCTATTTGACTATGTCAAACAACTAGTATACTTGTTTGATTAGGAGATGGTTGGGTTGGCTGATTCAATCAAACTAGCTATTTTTTTAAAAGCTACTTTAAGTAACGTTTCAACCTATCAACTAATAAAAATCTTACTCAAAAAAATTGTTCCCTCGAACTCATTTCTCATCTTAAGCAACTGGTAGCCCTTAGGTTTTTCACTTTAAAAAGAGAAAGTTATGATTCGTGTGTAGATCTTTCATAATCTCCTCAAGTCGTTTTCTCCAAACACCTAAAAATCATGGGCTTGCCAATTATTATTATTATTATTTTGAGAATTATTATTATTATTGTTGTTGTTGATGTTGTTGTTGTTGTTGTTGTTGTTGTTTATTATTATATATCATAAGTTTTTATTATATTTATTAATTTAATTTTTGTAAATTTAAATATCTAAAATTTAAATTCTTATAAAAATATGCAACGAAATAATATTCATGTTCTTATAATTTTTTTAAGTTATGTCTTTATTGGTCATTTTATACATAAACAGCTAATCTTAAATAGTTAATTTTACCAGATATCTTTAATAAATAACTGACGTTATCCGCAGGTTAAATCAACTAATATAATCAGCTATCAGTTAATAACTAATGCAATCAGTTGATTGTCAAATAGGGTCAAAGTCTATTTTAATTTTAATTTTAATTCGAGACAAATCAAACTTAATTTGGTAACACAATTAAAAAAAAAACAACATAAGAGTTTAGGTGCTTTCTTTATAAGAAGGCCAGCATTTGCAAAGATCGAGCCATCAATGAAAGTCAACCACTGAGAGGATGGCGTCATGACGGCTGCCGACCGAAAACACAACGGTAGTGGAGGAGCAACAGTCAAGGGAGTGCTTACAGGCATCAGCTCCTTGAAATCCGAATAGTAAGAATTAGCTTGAGTAAGGAAGTTTATACAAATGTTTATTAACATTTGTAAGGAAGTCCAACATTGAACTATCCCGAATCTTGTTTATATGACATTGGAGATTGTCCTAGAATGCGACAATTTTGGGTATAGCTTTTATCTGACGTAAACATTGAGCAGTTCTTTGGTCTGAACACTTCCACGTGGATGGTTGAGAATCTCATCACTCAAGTAGAGGTGTGGTTTTGAAGAAACAAAAGTTTATTGGAGAATGAGCTTTAGTTTCGTGGGCTCAAAATCGTGGGTTCTTCTCATCCAAAGCAAGACTTCATTGTTTTTCTTCTCCTACAAGACTTAAGTCTTGCATTTTATTTAATTAGTTACCTTAACACTTAGCCCACTTAAGCCCAATTCCATCTTTCCCTCCTTATAACTTAAAATTTCCCAACTTTCATTTTTCCCTCCAACTTGAATTTTCCAAATTTTATCAAATTTTTCATCTTCCCTCCTAATTTCGTGGGCTTCCAAGCCTTGGGCCTTCCTTCTTCATTTAATTGCCATTTAC
>JAOSBM010000187.1:49440-73157 GCA_027568955.1 Erythroxylum tenue | reverse complement strand
ATATAAAAATCATTATACTTATAGTTTTCATGTATAATGTTATTTATAATACAAGTATTAAAAACATTATACTTTTACTTTTCATCAAAGATAAATCTTTCCTCCTAAAAAGTCTACTTTTCAAGATAATGCAATATTTGTTTTGATTTCAAATTGTCGAATATTATCATTAAACCTCATTAAAAGTTTCAAATTATGAACCCTAGCCAAAGTTTAACTATGTCTAAAATTAAAGAATTACAAGTTACTACAATTGAGGTAAAATAAATTTATTAAATAACATATAAATTTAAGTTTTTAACTGAGAAAGGAGTAATTAATTGAGCATAGTTGATTAGGAAATCATGTGTTACACAACTATATATGTTACCCTTTTGTTCTAATTTGCTAGAACTTGTCAGTAGGTCAAAATTAGTTATAAATAGTCCTCCAAGTATGAAGAATTAGTTTAGTTGGTCCATGATAATGTAATAACTAATAAAAAACCAAAATTTAAAATGTTATAGTTTGCGTATTACAATTCTATTGTTATTAAATCATTAACATAAGGTTGATCACAAAATGATATTTTTATAAAATTTTAAGTGTCATCTTTAATTTAATTTGTTCAAGTAACCTACGAAGATTTAAGCAGTATTTAATAATAAAAATGTAAAATCTAACAACTGAAGAAAGCAAAAAAGGTGAAGGTGTCCAATGTTTCCTAACAGGATATGGTTGTTGCGAGACAAGCAACTGGTGTAAGTCTTACAGTGGTTACCTGACCTCTATTGATTCGAATCGGAGAATATTTTGACAATGATTCCGAATAGCTTAATAAAATCAGTCGACAAACAAGTAAAAATCGAAGGACCCACGGCTTACCTTCGGCACCACCAGAGGAGAGACTACCTTGCCTAGTTCTCGCTGGAGAAGACGGGGTTGTGGTCGCCGAAGACGCAGAAGGTGGTCGGAGGCCAACGGAGGTGGAGAATCGCCGGAGGAGAGGAGAGAAAGCGAAGCTACGTGCGCGCGAGGAGAGAGGCGGGGACGGCTGAAGGCCATTTATCTTAATTTTTCTGACGGAATAAAACCGTCGGTATTATTAAAAAATTCCGTCGTAGCATTAAGATTCTGAACCTAATTTACCAACGGTTTTTTACACTTTACCGACAGAATTATTCCGTCGGAGAATAATATTTCCCCGTCACGATTACCGATCGATTTTTAATTCTGTCTGGATTTACAGACGGAATTACATGCATCGGCATATTTCCGTCGCTAAAATTTTCCGCGAAACTTTCCCGCCAACTTTAGCAACGGTTACTATGACCGTCGCAATTTACATGCCATATACCGACGAAATTTGTAGTACCGTCGCAATTCACATACGCTTGACGTTCCGTCGGTATAAGTCCGTCGCTAATTGACAACTTTCTTGTAGTGGAAGTATGGACAGTTCACTCTAAAGAAAACATGCTAAAACCTTGGAAGATGATGAAAATGTGCATTCATATCATATGTTTCTCTTTAATATAAGGAGAATTAATAGCCTAAGATCAATCAAGATTAATGGCCAAGTAGTGAAAGTATCTATGTATAGTGAGGAAAAGTTGGAATCCACGATAAATATTCGTATCAATCTTTAAGGGATGCTTCTTATCCATTTTCTCAATCTATTTAAAGTAGACATTAATTAAAAAATTTTCATTATATTTTGTAAATGTCCTATACTAATCTAATGGATTTTACCCTACAATAAGAAACAATCGTTCCAACATGCTATATTATGTTAGTTTCTTTTTCAATCCAAAGTCCTAAAAACTAAAAAGATATTAAAAGATAAAAATATGCCCTTAACTTGTGTATGAAATGGACATGATTTTCTATTTTGTCCCAATTTATTTATTCCGAACTAGTGACTTTAGGATAATTGTTATGATTTCATTTTCATGTTTATCATTATCTTGAATATTTAAAAGCTTTAAGATGCTTAACAAATAAGATTCATTTTCATCAAAAGGTTTTAGTTAGGATAAGGCTAATCTAATAAGAAGGTAAAACCTTAATTGAAGACTTATCCAACTTCTTAATAAAGATGGATTTAAACTCTACTTAGATAGTTAGATTACAATTATACTTTCTAAAGTGTTGCCTATATATAAAAGGGAAGCATCCCAAAGTAAGTAGATATGTTGCGACTCATTCACGTAAAAGAATTATCTTTGCATTTATTATTCTCGCTAACTTGAACATCGGAGTGTCTTTGACATAAAAACTTTTGATGCATTGATTTTTTGTTTCTGCAAGCATTTAGACCTAAAAATGTTCCAACAATTCCTCCTTAATTTCATTCTACATCAACTATATATTATATTTGATCCATTTTAATTGATTAGATTAACAAAATACAATTTTAATTTTTTTTTTGTAACTTTCAAGCTTAGTTTGGCCCAAATTTTATTTTTAAAATTTAAAAATAGAAAACAATAATTTTTTATTCAAAATAATATTATTATTTTTTTGTAACTTTCAAGCTTCAGGGCTCCTAAAAATTTCAAAAAAAAGTTTGGGTTTTATTGTCATCTCTATTTTAGTAGTACTTTATCTATAAAGAATGATAAAATCTTGATCAGAAACGATGCAAAACAACTTCAAAATAACTTTAGGGTTTTTCTTGATCAAAGGATCTTCCTTTTTGGCCTCTCTTTTCTTTAAAATGTAATACCTTTGCTTTTTAATGAGATATACATCTCATTACAGGATATGTGTAACTAGCCCTTGTTCTAATAGAAATTCTCCTAAAATCTACAATACCAACACGAGAATTACATAGAACCTTGTATGGTGTCGTATTCTTCATCTGTGGGGCAACACAGGGGTATGTAGAGTATATAGGAGAAATAAAAGCGACCACCTTTGAACACGGTCCTCAACACAATTGCATGTAAGTTCCGTATTCTTAAGCCCTTCTCCAATCCTTTCAAAATTTCTCCAATTTAGTAACATTTTTCTCTAATTTTGCTCCTTTTTTGGGTAGGTATACTTCTTAAATTAATGGTCAAATTCTTCAAAAATCATCTGAGATACAAGCAATGTTTCTACGTAGGCTGATACTTAGTAACTAGAATTGCGGATGCGCATAGTTTGAAGTCTTCATAATTTGTCGTTATTGCTATAAAAGATGCATATAAAGGTTCGTTAGAAATCAATATTATGCTATTTTTCTTTAAGTTGCAAGGCCATTCCTTGTATCCTACTTCATCTCAAAGCACTTGGCAGTTCTCTCGTTGCATGTACAGGCGGTGGGAAGGAACATGTCAAAAGCTCCGAAAAGACAAGGGATTGAAATCATCACTAGCTTGTGAAAGAGGGAATCTGAATCTGAATCTGAATCGAGGAATCGGGAGGTAAACCAAACACTAAACTACAAGGCCGTACCATAAGCCTCTCCTCGTAACTCATCAATAATTGGATACCCGTGCCCTTGTCTTGTCAACCATCCCTAGGCCTGTTGCATTGTCATACATTTTAGGAAGATCTATTACTATGCCATTCATAAAGATTTAAATTTAAAAAACGGTACAATTATGTTTAAAAATATCGATTGTAAACATCAGTTGGTATTGACCGATTTCGCTCATTACTGATCGATGCTAGTTAGTATTTAAAATACTAGCAAAATATTAGCTAAAACCGTAAATTTTAAAAAATTGAATAACTTTTTAGCAAAATTTTCAATAATTTTTCTTTCCCCCTCCTCCTTCCCTTTTCAAACATTTTTTAATTTTAATTTTTAAAATAAAATAAATATTTTGTTACTCATAATAATTATACTTTAATAAAAATTTATTTTTAAATAAATTTATTTTAATCTTTTATATAATATTAATTAATAAAAATATTTTATTTTTAAAATTAATAATTTAAATTTTATTATTTATAAACTAATATTTATTTCATATATTTTCAATTATTAAATAAAATTTTATTTAAAAATTAATATATTTTAAAAATATAATAATGAATTTTACAAATTTAAATTAAATTAAGTTATTTACAATTTTAGTAATAATTAATTTTAATTAATTAAATATATAATATTAAATTAAAATTGTTTAAATTCTTATTATTAATTTATTAATTAATTAATATATTTAATTAATAGTAAATTAAATAATACATAATTTTGTTTTAAGTTTCACTTTTAATTAGTTATTTTCTTATCACGAGCTCTTATTGTAAATTGTAATAATTAGAAAGTTAAGGATATTTATTGTTCTTTTTATTTAATGTTTTAATGTAATTATTATTTATTATATGATAAAATTGTAATATTTCAAATACTTTGTATTGTTCTTAATTTTATACTTGTATGATGATAATTGTCTTTCTTCATATTATTTGTGGTTATTATTTATATATGAAATATCTAAAAATTATTGTTATTTCATATTAATTATATTTATTATTTATTATTATGAATTTTGAAAATATGATTGATGTAAACTTATAAATTATACAGTACAACTGTATAATTTAATAATATAATATTTGTAATTTAAAAAAAAATTTAAGAGTTATTTTATAAAGTTAAAAAATTATCCACAACAATACCTAATATTGACGGCTACTAATATAATACCGTACCAAAATGTAATCTTATATTATTTCTGTCTTTCTGATACGATATTAGCAAACGTTAACGGCCCCTTGTAAGTTTAACACTACAAGAAAAATAGAGATTAGCAATGGAAATTACCGACGGAAAGCGTACAAATTCTGTCGGTAAGCTTATTTAGCGACGGAATTTACTGACGGAAAAAAGCGTCGAAAATATGGTTGTCGGTAAATTTCCGATGAAGACCGACGGTTATTTCGTTCGGTCGGTAAATCTCTATCAGAAAATTACCAACGGAATTTTTTTTCTTCGGTAATTACCTACGGAATTTTTTTTCCGTCGGTAAATTTGCTAAAAATTATTTTTAAATTTTACCTGTAAAGTGTTCAGTTTCTCTGGTTACCTTCTATTTCTTGGCCAAGAAATTCATCGAGATAAGGGAAGTTTAGCTAGTGTTTATGGACCCATCTAAGCTTTGCCTCGATAATAAACCGTGTCTTGTGGTTAGCTCCCTGAACTTGGTCAGAGAAATTGTTCGAGCCCAAGACAAAATCTTTGTGAACCACAACCCACCTCGCACTGCTAGAATCAGAAATTTATCACTACCATATATACCTTAACGTTGTTTTCCAATCACAAAATACACAAATAAACGAAAGTAATTAAATACCTAAATTAACTTTCATCCAATATACGAAAAAACACATAACAGTAGTTGCAAAAATACCTCCACCAAAGGACACGATGACAATAGCCGGAGAAGACAACTCCAACAAGTAGAAAAGGAGTCCACAACAGAGAAACAGAAGAGAAGAAAATCGAAAAGGAGACGCAGGAAGAAGGAAGAAGAAAACGCAGAGGGGGGAGATGTCGGGTGAGCTGATATTTAAAAAGAATTTACCAACGGAATTACCGACGGAAATTTCCATAGGTAAATTCAAAAATTTTTATTCCGCCAATAATTCTCGCATTTTTACCAACAGAACGAAAATTTCCGTCGCCAATAATTCTTCCAAATTTAGCGACGGTATATATTCCGTCGCTAATATCCGTTGCAAATTTTGCCGCGATGAATTCCCTCCAAATTTAGCAACGGTATATGTTCTGTCGGTAATTGTTTGTCGGTAACTCATAGTGATTACCAACGGTTATATTTTTCCGTCTCTAATGTCCGTCGCAATTTTTGGCGCGACGAACTCTCTTCAAATTTAGCAACGAGTATTAATACTGTCGCTAAATTAATCAATTTTAGTGACAAAAATATACTTTTCGTCGCTAATTTTCAACGTTTTATTTTCCGTCGCTAATTTTTTGTTACTAATGCATATTTTTCAATGATCAAGTTCTTTGTTGATTGTTTGTTAATGGTTTTAGCCAAGTACTTGTGTGCGCGTGTGTGTAATTTTTTCTTTGTCCTAACAAATGCTGATGAGTTAAACGAGGAAAGGGCTGATCTCTCATCGTTTGGTGGGTTTGTTGTGATAATAGAATATATCGTACATTCCAAATCATTATGAGAATCTTACGTGATCTACTCTTCGTCTTATTAAATAACGCAAAATTTTGAAGTTCAATAATTTGTAATGTAAATCTAAACGATAAAAATCTCAAATTGAAACTATATTATATTTTTTTCGAGAATTTAAAATTTACTATAATCGTACGTCCATATAAGATATACTAAAGAATTATATAATTTATAGTCTTCAACGTTAATAACTAAATGGTGTCTTACAAACCAAATGGTAAACACAAGTTGAGTAAGCTTGCTTTCTTAGAACTTAAGTTTGTCTATATGTAGCTGATCAATTCTAGATAACATATGTCAAGAACATGTACGATAAGATGTAGATCGTCATCGTTATGAACACTAACTTGAAGTGTTATTGAGATGCGAATTTAGTGAGGTCTAATAATATGTGTCTTTATCCTTATGTAATAAAAATGATGTTTTCAATAGACTTATATAAAATGTGTTATGAAGATATTACAAATTATAAATAAATGTGCATTTATATACAATAAAATAAAATAAATCAATCAAATAAGCATACAAAAGGTAATAAAAATAACTAAGCACAAAAATAAGCAAATACAAATAAATAATAAAGTATTGAATAATCATAATATTAAAAAAAATAAGTATGGGAACACAAAATAACGAACATATAGAACATGTTAAAGCTTAACAATAAATGATATTATGAAAATACATACTAAAAAACATCCGAACAAAAGTACTTTCAATTAGGTCAAAACGTAAAATAAATATATCGACCAAAAAAGGCTAACGTAGGAGTAACTCCAACCAGACTTCTCAATACATTAAATATGTTAAGTAGGAAACTAAGTAAGTTAAACATTCTAGGAAGTAAATATTACGCAATAAATTCAAAGGACACAGTATAACTTATAAAAACATCAATGTCCTACTTAAGAGAGATCTTTTACGATACGTTAATGTTTCCTAATACAGGCTAAGTTCTCGGCAAGATTCATCAGAGGCAAGCATGGTAAGATCTAGACAGCTGAAAATTCTGCAAAGTTAAAGAACAGAAAATGTGGTTTTATCAGAACCTAACTTTGCTGCTTGGAGTACGACGTTCAGACAAGACAGTGCTGTAAATATAAATCTAATTTCCTGTCTAGTTAAGGAAAATCTGGATTAGGTCGTCGGTTGGTAAAATTTATGCATTAAAGCTTAATAGTGGCATATTTTTCTTGCCAACAATTTGGTTTCCAAAATCCTTCGACATTAATGCGATGGGATGTAGCTAGAGTAATTTACATGTTCTGTTTAAACAATAAATAAAATTTATTGGTCATAAGAAATTAATAATACAGTCTAATGGATTTTTTGTTATATACTGTTTTTACTTGTGTTAATTAAATTATAGTATTTAATTAAAGGTATTGAATAGAATGGAGCTTGAGGAAATGCAAAAATGCAGTCTTTACGATATATAGTTTAACAATGCACTTCGGCAAGTCAGTTATCAAGTGTAATAGTTAGGACATTTTGAGGCTTGATTTGCTTCAAACTCAATTATCGGCTTTAAAACTCTTATATTATTCTCAATTCCGCTAAAAATTTTGTCCCTGGGTAGTGTTGAGTTTTGGCTCCTTTGTTTGTCCCATATACTCTTCCCTATATAAGGAGGTTGTTACTTACTTGATTAATGTACCAATACAAAGTCAAAGATTTGTATGACAAATTTGACTCTAGTTAAATTTCTCTTTTAAGGTAAGAGTTGGAGAGTTTGTTTTGGGTATTTCTTTGTGGGTGTATTGGTGTATTGAGAGATTGGGTGAGAGAAAAAATTGTGTGATTGTAAGGATTTTCACATAGTAGATTTTCTTCTCGTTGTTCGTGATTTTTTCTCCGGTTTGGGAGTTTCCACGTAAATTCTCTTGTGTTGTTATTATTTCTCTATTTTCTGATATTTTTGTCTATAAAATATCCTTGAGTGTGGATTCGAGAGGTCTAAATTTTCAACAATTGGTATCAAAGCTAAAGTGTGTTTTTTCTTGAAAATTTTAAGTATGCTTTGTGGTCGCAGTTTTGATTAATCTTCCACATCAGAAAAGATTTTCTTGAGAAAGGTTCATTTGATACGGTGGAGCTTTGATGTGGTAGTGTGGAAGTGCATGTCTAGGAAAGTTCTCGCTAAAGAAAGACTTGGTATTTAAGTGTGTCCTTTGTGACCCACCTCTCTTTCCTGGGAACTTACCTGATGTACTATTCATTTCTACGGTAAAATTCATCAAGGCAGAAGAGCACAGAAAAAATGTCAGGAAATAGGGCTTTAAATCCTCTTAGATTTGAGGTGGAGAAATTTGACGGGAGAATCAATTTTAACTTGTAGCAAGTGCAAGTCAGGGATATTTTGATTTAATCGGGGTTACACAAGGCATTGAAAGGAAGACAAATCCCTGATATTAGCACCACTACTAGTAATACTGGCAAAACGACTAATACAGACAGATCTAGTATGAGCGATGAAGAGTGGGAGGATCTGAATTTGAGAGCAGCAAGTGGGATACGATTGTATTTGGCTAAGAATGTCCTTGCAAATGTGCATAGAATATCTACAGCAAAGGAGCTTTGGGAAAAGCTTGAGGAGTTGTATCAAACAAAGGGCGTCCCAAAACGGGTGTACCTAAAGGAACAATTTCATACACAATAGATGAGGGAAGGTACTATAATTTCAGATCATTTAAGCTTTCTCAATGAGATCGTCTCTGAACTGGAGGCAATTGGAATTCATATAGATGATGAGGATCAAGCTTTGAGACTCATCTGGTCTCTTCCACCTTCATATGAACACATGAAACCTATTTTGATTCATGGGAATGAGAAGATAAGTTTTTCTTAAGTTGTCGGAAAACTCTTTTCAGAAGAGAGGAGACTAGGTGGTGGAAAAATGTTCCTCATGAAGACTCATTTCTGGTGGTAGCTGGATATCGAAAGAAGAACTCCATGAAGAAAAATATAGTATGTTGGACGTGTGGTCAATCTGGGCACGTGAGAAAAAATTGTTTGAGAGGTAGAGTGGGTTCGGTAAGAGACTCTGGGTCAGTTAATGGAGAGAC
Source organism: Erythroxylum tenue (assembly GCA_027568955.1). Taxonomy (NCBI): domain Eukaryota; kingdom Viridiplantae; phylum Streptophyta; class Magnoliopsida; order Malpighiales; family Erythroxylaceae; genus Erythroxylum; species Erythroxylum tenue. The sequence continues at coordinate 63,964 of JAOSBM010000187.1, read as the reverse complement.
TGACAATGTTGCTAACATTGTCTCTATGGATGATGATTTTATTCTCTAAAAAAGGGAGAGGGGGGGACATGTACATCCTCATGGCATGCCGCTAATCTCAAAGTTGCCATAATAGAGGATATGTTACTATTAATGGGTCCACAAGTTTACACACGGGCATTGGTTTGGTATTAATGCAAGGTGTGTTGTGAAATTTATGTCGATGACTGATAAACTTCTAGGATAACCAAACATGGAAGTTACATCATAATTTTTCAGCAAGGTTATTTTCAACATGTGCCAAAGTAAAAGGCTTAGAATTGGTTTATTCTAAGTGGGTATGCTTTTATGGTAGAGCATGATGCTGTGAAGCATGATAATTTTTTACATTGAGAGTTATGTTATTTTCAGGAGATCTTCATCGAGGTGGAGTGTAGTTGTAAGATCAACCAAAGTCGCCAAGGTGGAGATTGTTGAGTTTTGGCTCCTTTGTTTATCCCATATTGGTTGGGAAAAACAATTAGAGCAAGACTCTTGCCTATATAAGGAGGTTGCTACCTCATTGGTTAATGTACCAATACAAAGTCAAAGATTTGTATGACAAATTTGACTCTAGTTAAATTCCTCTTTTGAGGTGAGAGTTGAAGAGTTTGTTTTAGGTATTTCTTTATAGATATGTTGGTGTATTGGGGGATTAGATGAGAGGAAAAATTATGTGATTGTAAGGATTTTATACATAGTGAATTTTTTTCTTATTGCTAGTGATTTTTTCTCCGATTTGGAAGTTTTCACGTAAATTCTCTTGTGTTGTTATTATTTCTCTATTTTTTATATTTTTATCTATAAAATATTATTAAATGTAGGCTCAGGAGGTCTAAATTCTCAACAGGTAGGAGGGATAAGAAATATGACTTCTGTTTTGAGTTCATCATTCCACGAAAAATCAAACTCTTTCTTTTTTTCTAATATATATTAAAATTTATGATGGAGATGAAATTGAAAAGCAAAGAAACAAAAAAAAACGGGTGATAAAAAGAAGAACAAAAGCTAAAGCATGACGCGCACACAGCTAGTGTCTAGTAGCTAGCGTGTACTGGGTTTGGATTCTGAAGGTTTTGCACTTTGAGAGGCGTGATTGCTGTCTATGTGGTTAATAACAGGAATCCAGAAACCACGTCCAAAGTGGGAATAAAGAAGAAACAAATCGAAGCAAAAGCCCACCCGCATTATCAGCCTTACACAACTCATTTTCACATGCTGCAGAGGAAGTACACAGCCATTTGACTAGGTATCCAAACTCAATTTTTGGATTTCAGAAACCATATATAAAGAGGAAATAGAGAGTAAATAAAAGTGCCAACTGGGTCCTCCACATTTCTCTTGTATGTCTAAGAGAGAGAGAGAGAATTGTCGTGTTTGAGCGTAGGAATTGGATGGGAGGATAGACAATGAATAAAGGAGCTCCTTTCAGTCCAATCCCGAGGGCTGAGAAGAGGCAAGAGCTGCCATATCATGCAATTAGGCGACACTTAGTCATTATAAGCTAATTCAATCAAATGTTAAGTTTGGCCAAGTGCATGATTTGGGAGCAACTCCTTCCCCTTCTTTTCCCACCCATTGGACTGAAGGGAGCTCCAAGATTTTTACCCTTTCTCTCAATTATATATTGCATGGGCATTAACTACTTTGTTTTTTTTCTTCCTTCTACCTATATTTCCTTCTTTATCAATGTTGTTTATTAATTATTTTCGACCTAAACATAGCTACACTTTGGAAGCTGATGTATTCATCAATCTAACTTTGTAGTTGTTTTCGTACGTTTACAGAAACCAATGCCAAGAAATCGATCGTGAGTTAGGAAAGTTAACTGGGAGGTGAAGAATCAGTTCATAAGGCCATGAACTGGAGATCATCAAACCACGTCGGAGACATCAACTCACTGCAGGCGTATGCGGGCGTTTGCTATTTGTCCTTGTCGTTTTATTACGAGTTTCTAACAACAGCCTGCAGTTGCTGTCTTTCGTAGAAAGATCTTCTTACTGATGACACCTGTAAGACGACAAATAAACTTCCGCTAAGACTGAGTGTTTTAGATCTGTAATTATGCACCGATTATTTCGTTGTAAAACGAAAAGCTACCAATTCGAATCCAACTATCACAGAAAGATGCGTTCAAGTCAACACGGACTTCTTCTGTTTTTTTTTTTCCTTTGGATGGAACTGTAAATCTACCAGCGGACGATCAGGTTTCCCTTGCATTCTCCAGTTGCATTCATACCACAGAATATACATGTGGTGGTAATCATATAACTTCACTTCTTCTCTCAGCAATGCTGAAATTTAAAGCTTGGAACTGGCAATTTAACATATAATTTTTCACTTGCGTAGTTCCATTATTTGAATAGTCTCGAAAATTCTAAAATATTTTATTGAAAACCATCTTTTTATAATCAAGCCTCTTATTTTTATTCTTGTCCATACAAGATACTCTATTCAAAAATTGTAATATTACTAAAAATTAGATTAAATTATTTATGAAAAAATAATATCAATCTCAAAAGCGATTAAAATTGACTACTCTTTAAATTATATTAATGTTTAAGGTCGTAAACTAAATTTATAATTATAATTACTATATTATCTTTTTTTTAAAATTGAAATAATATTATTAATTTTTACGCACAATTTTTCCGTAAATTAATTTTTTTGGTAATTTTCCGTAAATTAATTTAAGTAGCATAAGTCACGCCAAATTTATGACAATAATATAACTATTTCCCAAACTTTTACTTCAATTCATACTTCAATTAAACCAAGCCTTCACAAGATTAAAGAGACTCCTAATGTAAGAACCACCTTATATTAGCCCATTACTGCATTTATGTTGCCTTAAGAAGATGATAGTTATTTTCTTATAGTCTATTGGGATCCCAACAAGATAAAAAATCATTTCAGTTTCCAATTAAGGCAAAAGTGCATTTTCAATATCAAATTTTAAGTTAAAATTTAACATTTTTATTGTTTAAAATTAATTTTGATATTTGTAAAATGTTTAAAATAAATTTAAAATAAATAAAATTTAGACAAATTTAAATTATATATCACATTAATACTAACATAGTGCAAATTTAATAATTTAATTGATAACATAAGTCTCAAGATGTCATGCATATAATCATGCAGTATAATAAACCCTTTTATAAAAAATAATATTAATTCTTCTAAAATTTTTTATCGTAATTTTTAATTTATAATTAAAGTTAACAAAATTTAGTTATTCTAACTAATATCACTTAATTATAATAATTTTAAATTTAATTAAAAATTGAATCTTAATTCTTAAAATCAAAATCTTAATCTCAAATTTGAAAATTACTCCTTTTTTTAGAAATTAAATAATTTCATTAAAAGTTAGAGAAGATATACATCTGAATGGCTATCCATGTCTCACTAGATACAAGTAAAATAGCTGAAAAATGATAACGTTCAACAAAAGGCATCGTTAGACAATTACGGTAAAATGATTTTTGCCTTTCTCGAATCTTCGATCTTTTACTCAATTAAGGAGGATGATTTCGATGCTCCGATGGCGATGCTTACAATGATCCACGGGATTCCTCTTTGCAATTTTGCTCTCAGTAGCTACTTTCTTCAAGTAACAGATTTCATCTCAAATCCCCTTTAGGGATTAGGTCATTTTAAGTGTCGCTAAGAAATTTCTTTGCTTTTGGAAGAGGGCGAAATTCCCTGAGGTCTCAGTGCTTCTGTGATTAGCTAGCGGTTGAAGTCTTGACTCAGGTCAATATTGTTTTCTGCTTTCTTACCTTACTCGACGCCTTCTTCAATCAAACATTATTGACAACTTGGGTTTGATTAATCTGGGTTTCATTCTCCTGGGAACAGAGGCTTCGTAGACTAGCCAGAAAGCGGGGAGGGCAACTCATCCATGAAGAAGGTACCAGATTCAAAGGTTTATAGAACTTCCTTTCTGTTCCTTGATAACTCCATTGTTTAATCCATTATCCGTTGCTGACAGGGATATGGATGAAACATTGATCTTAATCTGTGTTCAACTCAGAAAGAAAGGTGGAGATTCCAGGTGAGTTTGTACTGATCATCTTCTCTATTTCGTTTGAAACTGCGATGAGTAGTCTACTTGAATAGTCATAGGGACTGTTGTGAATTGTGAATGGGGTTTCATTTTTTATTGTGGATTGAGTAACTAGTACATAGAAATGTTCTATCTGAACTAGCTATTGTTATATTCTCCAAGCTAGGGCCATTCTCCTACTACAGTGTAGGTTCAACTGATTGATGATCAGTTGCTCCCTTATGCTGGCAATAGTGAGATCTAGTAGAGAGATTATTGAATTAGATTGATCTTTAAACCATCTATTATTCCTCTCTTTCTAAATAACATGAAAACAAGTAGTCACCGAGATTAGGATAATAGCCCTATCAAACTTTAAAAAGTTCAAGTTAGGTAGTTCCCGTATGATATCTGTGAGTTTGTCATAGTTGAAGTCAGGGACACATATAGTGGAAATTTTTGCTCATATTCCTCTAGAGAAAACACATTTAAAGAAGAGGTGATTCCTGGTTTTGTCCTCTAGATTGCATAGGATACAAAGCTTAGAGGAGGATAGGAATTTCAACCTATCCAATGTACATTTTTTTTTAAATCAATAGAAAACTTTGATAGAATAAAAGAACAAGGTGAAGTACAAAACTGCGGGGACCCAAAACAAACCTTGGTTACCAAAAGCCACATAGAGCCTAAAGATCTAAGTCATAGCTGCCTTCAAGTGAAATTACTCATCTACAATAGCAATCGCAATCACTTGAGACCCAATAACCACACCAACTACCAATAGCCAATACAACCAAAACATTAAAACAGTACAGACTCAATGAACATGTACAACCCAAACCAAAGGCCTCTAAACTTTAAAGTTTCGGTGCTGAGCAGCGGAGTATCCTCCCTTCCTTTGGTTTGGGATCATCCTGGTAGTGATTCCGACGAGGGAGAGGGCTCATAAAAGAACATGTCAACTAGTACCTGCAATTAGAAAAGAGAAACCAGAAAAAAGAACCAGAAACCCAACAACAGCAACCCAATTTACCTACTCTTAGTGTTTATGCAGAGCTGCTCCATTACTTGGAAGATCACTTTGGAGTTAATGCTCCCCACTTCCATGGCTTTGTCTTTGAAGGTTCGAAGGTTTCTCTCGGACCATAAGGTATAAACAAAAATAGAAAGCAGGATAGAGAATGTGTTTAGGTTTAGGTTTCGGTGGCTTGGGCTTTGGGTGAACCATGGTTGGAGAGATTGGAGATTTGGCAGATGTGGGATGTTCAGGTGAAAGTGGCTAAGGCAATGGTGCCAAACTGAATTTGAGAAGGAGCATTCAAAGAAGAGGTGGTTAATGGATTCATTGTCCGAAGAGCAGAGTGAACAATGCTTGGGAATAAAAGTATAAAGAAGTTGATCTCTTGTTTGTAGTTTATTAAGAAAAGCTAACCACAAGATAAAAGCATACCGTGGAGATATACCTTTCTGCCACACTAATTTATACCAAGGTACTCTCAGAGAAGGAGGTCTCAATAGGGTGTAAGCTGATGTACTCATGTAAGCTTAGGTGGTGCTAGGCAACCATTCTAGCCTATCCGATTGAGATTCGCTAGGTTGGTAGGGTAAAGGATCTAGCATATGAATGGCCTCAATTGTAGCTCCTTGCCAATTCCATACATTATCACGGATAAGATCAGCTACTTTGGCATGCATTGGAGATTCTGACCCATTGATAAGTCGTAGGGAAACCAGATCCTGTAGTAAACCTCTGGGATGCCACGGGTCCTGTCATAATAAAGTTGTTAATCCATTCCCTATCCTAAATCTGAAATGGTTCCCAAGAATATTCCTAACCTGAATTAGTTTCTTCCAGCTCCAAGAGCTATTGCTAGTTGGCTGGGTGCTCCAGAAATTCTGACGTCTATGAATAATAGTGTGAACCCATTTAACCCATAAAGCTTCCTTATCAGTAAAAAGGATCCAGATCCTTTGACCTAAAAGAACTTGATTCCAAGTTGAAACATGTTTAATTCCTAGACCACCCTCCTTTTTTGGTTTACAAAGATCTGACCACTTAACCTTGGCATGAGTTTTTAGTACTACCTTCCCAGACCACAAGAAGTTCCTGAAAACTATCCCACATTGCTAGCCAGAGCTGAAAACTATCATTAGGTCTAAGGAACTTATTCCAGATCAAAGTGTCACACCCTACACCTTTCCCTCAACTTTCTGACTTCCTTAACCGTAATTACAGAAACAGGAATACCCTTCCACAAATATGTATCTTCCTCCCCATGACTTGTAAATAGGGGAATATACAGAAGTGAAGCCTCATCCGAGGAGAGAGTCCAGTTCCCATTCTTTATTATTTCTTTGAGCTTAGTGTCCTTAGGGAATCAATTTAATAATGAGTTTGCCATTTGGTTTTGTATTAAAGGACCATTCCCTGTCCAATTGTCATACCAAAAAGAAAGCCTGTCTCCTGCCCCTATTTGGCATGTAATGTGCTGATACATCTCCTCTCTCATTTTAAGAAATTGGTTAAAGAACCAGGTGTAGCTGATTTTCGGTTTTAGAGCCCAAAAACTCCTTCCTTTTAGTAAGTATGAATGAATCCATTTAATCCATATTAATTGCTTATCACTCAGGATTCTCCAAATCCTCTTGGACATAAGAAGTCTGTTTTTAGTAGAGATGGACTCCAGTCCTAATCCCCCTTCATCTTTTGGTTGACAAATTGTCTTCCAATTTACTTTGGCTATTCCTTTCACTCCATTCATTTTCCCCCATAGAAACTGTTTCATTAGTTTTTCTATTGTTTTAATTAGACCTTTTGAAAGAAAAATGTACGAACACCAGAAGTATTCATAGACATAATTACCGACTTTAGTAGCTGGAGTTTCCCACCATAGGAAAGTGCTCTATTAGTCCATAACCCCAAATTTTTCTGGATTTTTTCTATCAAAGGAATACATTCACAGAATCTTAGCCTCCTTGATGAGATAGGAATCCCCAGGTAGTAGGGGGAGCTTTAGTTTCCATACCCGTAGCTTGAGCTAAAGTATTTGAGATATGAGAAGCACTTTTGGAGAGTATGATAAAGCTCTTGTGCTGATTGACATTTAAGCTCGACATTTCCTTAAATAACTTGAGAGTTTCTATCAGAAGAGAAACTAAGTGAACATTTTCTCTGTTGAGGAGAATAAGGTCATCTGCAAAACATAAACTTGTTAGAAAACCTTTCATACATTTGGAGTGAAATCTAAATTTAGGATCAGTTGAAGTTTTGTGTTTCAGTAGCTGGGTGAGGACTTCCATACAAATTAAGAATAGGTAGGGGGAGAGGGGATCCCCTTGCTTAAGTCCTTTCTTTCCTTTAATCACTTCTGTGGGGCTCCCATTAATCAATATCTCATAGGACACACTAGAAATGCATTGCTTAATCCACTTGATGAATGTTAAGGGAAAGTTCATTATCTCCAAGGTTTTTAGCAGAAAACCCCAATTCACACTATCAAAGGGAAAGTTCATTATCTCCAAGGTTTTTAGCAGAAAACCCCAATTCACACTATCAAAAGCTTTCTGTAAATCCACTTTTATAATGTAATTCTGAGGGCTTCTCCTGCAGTTATACCCGTTAAAAAGCTCCTGAATGATAAGAATATTGTCCCCTACATCTCTGCCTGTCATAAAAGCTCCCTGATTTTCACTGATGAGATATGTTAGAACCTCCTTCAGCCTATTTGCTAAAATATTTGCAATAATTTTGTAGAGGACATTAGTACATGGAATAGGCCTGTAGTCACTCCAAGTTCACAGATTGGAGTTTTTAGGGACCAGGCATAGAAAAGTCTTGTTTATTTCTTTCAGTAAAACCCCTTTTAGGAAAACCTCATGTACTGCCTTCTTGACTACCCCCCCCCCCCCCAAACTATTCCAAGTTTCCTGATAGAAAAAACCATTCAATCCATCCAAACTTGGAGCTTTAGAGTCATTCATGCTAAAGACCACCTTATCAATTTCCTGATTTGTAATAATTCTTATTAAACTATAAACTTCATGATCAGGAATTTTGGTAGTTACAAACTGTCTAAGATCATAATCCATCTCAAATGGGAGAGCTTTTGATCCAAATAGTTTGCTGTAGTAATCCAAAGCTTCCTTAGCTAAGTCATCTTGTCCACTAACTTCCGCTCCAACTTTTGTTTTAATGGAGGAAATTCTGTTAGTGTTCTTTCGAGCTAGCAAAGTATTGAAGAAGAACTTTGTGCATATATCACCCTCTTTTAACCAATTAATTCTGGCTCTTTGCTTCAGTAAAGAACAGTGGTTATCCACTGGTTCTAAGTAGTTTTTAAGCGCATCCTTCTCTACTATGGCTAAAGCTCCATCCAAAGGATTCTCTGCCAATGCTTTTTGAATAGAGGAAAGTTTATCCCTAGATATATCAATCTCCTTAGTAAGATTCTGATCTCTCTTACCATTAAGAAACTTCAGCTCCTGTTTAATATCCTTTAGCTTTTATATACAAATGTACTGTTTAATTCCACAACAACCGTACTCCAATCCCTTGTTTATTGCTTTTTGAAAACCCTCCATGTTGACCAAAAAATTGTTAAATCTAAAAGGATGATGGACTCTAGAGATGGTAAACAAATTATCAATCTTTATAGGAGTATGATCTGATATTCCAGGGTCTAGGAATTTCGTAGAACTTCTTGAGAAAGAATTTAGCCATTCCAAATTAACCAAAGCAAATGTTTCCTGATGTGCCAATTATAGCATTGTTTATTTGTCCAAGTAAACTTATGACCTTCATATTTTAGATTTATAAGTTCCACCTCTTGTGTACATTCAAATATATCAGGGGAGTAGTTAAGAAGGTTACAATTACCTTCGGCCTCTGATCTGAGAAAAGTAGTATTAAAATATCCGTATACAACCTAAGGGGAATTTACTGAAGACTTGATCCTTCTTAGGAAACTCCGGAGTTTAGTTCTTTGGAATACAGTGTTAAATCCATAGATAAAAGTAGCTAATACCCAAGAATTTTCCATTTTGAAATAAATCTTAAAATGAATATGCTGCTGACTAGATTCCAGAACTTCTAGTTTCAGATGATCACCATCATAAGCTATTATAATCCTTCCATATGCATGACTTTTGATAATTTGTAATGAAATGTCATTTGCTACCTAGACAAACCAATTTATTCAAATTAGCTTCTCTAATTTTTGTCTCCAACATACAAAAAACCTAAGGCTTTTCCTTTAGCACAAAATCCTTTAAAGCATTCAGCTTTGAAGGATTATTTATTCCACGCACATTCCATACAATCAAAGTAATAATTAAATAGCTTTCCCTTTGGAGCTTTTCCTATTGCTCCTACTACTTTTTCTAGAGGTGACTTGCTCAAACTACTCTTCTTGATTATTACCAATATGCAAATCAGCCCTGGATAGACTTTGTTCATTCTGTTGCACATCCGAAGATTCTTCATTTTGGTTTTCACCACTAGATTCCTAAACTTTTTCTCCTTTGTAGCATTATTCTAGTTGATTATGAAGAGCTTCTGTCATCTGATCAATTTCAGTTTTATTGCCCTTCGAAATATCCTCCCCTTTTTTAGGGGAGACTTTTACTGTCTGAATCATTTCTTGGTTTTCTGCTACTTGTTCAGCCTCCTCAGTTTCTTTGATTTCTTCTCGATCACTTTTTGCTATACCCATCACTTCCCAATAGTCACCTTTTAAAAAGATCCTAACTGTCGGTTTCCATTCTTTTCCTTGAGCTTTAAGAGACGGTTTCCATTGGTACGTCACCAAGACTTTATCTTCTCTAAGAAAGTTAACATCTACCAAACTTAGAATAGGGATACTATCCTTCATTTCCTTAGACATATCCATGCTCACACATAATCTAGCAAATCCAACTCTTTTCCTCAGGGTAGTATTCTCATCCATGCAGATAAGTTTCCCCAAGTAGCTCGTGAGTTTACTCAACCCCTTAGTAGTCCAATACTCCAATGGGATATTGTGAATATTCACCCATAGGGGAATGTTCTTTATTCTAATTTTTTTGAGCTCCATCTCCGGTTGCCAATTTTGGAGAAAAAGTGGAAGTTAAGAGATATGTCGAGGGCCCTCTTCTATTACCTTTTGTGCTTCCGATTTGAAAGAAAAGGTAAAGATTATATTATCTTCTTCAATAAGCATAACCTCCATTAAACCTCCTCCTTTCCAATTTCTCAACCCCCACGCCTGTATAATCGGAAATGTATGCCTTTTTTCCATGAAAAATCCCACAAGTGTAGCTTGCCATGTCTTTGCTCCCTGCCGTAAAACATCTAGACTAGGAGCCACTATTAGCTTACCATCAACCTCTACCGGAGGGCTGAACACCAAAGAGGAGTCAGAACTGTCTCCAACCACCTGTTCCAAGTTTTCCTAGGTCCTTTAGCTGATTCTACCTCAGTAGGAATAAATCCCTTAGGAGAAGCAGCCGTAGTGGGGATTGAGATAGATGTAGAAAAGGATGGGGAAGAAGGGAGTGGTGCAGAAGGTTTAGAAGAGGAGGGAGGCGTGGAATTAGGGTTAGGGTTAGGGTTAGGATATGGTTTGTTTAATGGTTGAAAGAAGAGTTAGAAATTTTGTGTCCATTTTTGTTTGGTAGCTAAAAATTTTGGTTTTTTTTGGAAATTTGAGTAAGAGATCTAAGGGTTAAAGCTGAGCTAAATTTTCCTGGAGTTTGAAGAGATGACAGAAACTGCTACTGCTATGTTGTCTAAGGGAAGGGATGGTAGTGGGGTGAAAAGGAGGGACAGAGGGAGGATGGGATGGAGGTCGTGGAAGAGGTCTGGTTGTTTGCAGGTTGAGATATGAGGGTTAGGAGCTGAGCTAAGGTTTCTTTCTGGAGTTTGAGTTTGTCTGATTTAGGGGAAAGAGGGCGGGAGGGATGGAAGCAGTGGCTGAGTTCAAGAGGTGGAGAGGTCATGGCGGAGAGGCAAAGAGGTCGTGGCGATGTTGCAATGTTGATAGGTTTGATTGAGGAACACAACAGTTGGTTCTTGTCGAGTTTGGTTATTACTATTTGAGGAAGGAGTTTGTTTTACTCCATTCTTTTCACCTTCACTTGTCCATCCCTTTCTCTATTATCAATCCATCCAAACCTCTCCTCTTCCCATTTGATTCTATCAATAATAGCTAAACTCATTCCAACTTCTTTTCTCCTCCTTCCTTTTAAAAGCTTCTAAACCACTTGACCCCTTAACCACTTTCGCTTTCATATTGCTCTTTTTTCTGCCATTTCCACCATTTCAGCCTCAAAAGGCAACATTAACTACCATATTATTGCCTCTGCCATATTCATTGTCACAAACAATAATTTGTTCCCATTATGATTTAACTATAATATGGAAATATGCTGAGTGGCTTATCTGTTCTTTAATGCTACCCTCTTTATGAATATGAGAGGAATATGCCATTTACTTGTTATAATAGGATTGAAAACTTTTTCTGGTAATGCGAAATTGAAGTATGGAAACAAAATTCAAATTAAAGATCAGAATTTTGATTTTACGAATTAAGGTTTAGTTTTTAATTAAATTTAAGATTATTATAGTTAGGTAATATTATTTAGGCTAATTAATATTTATTAATTTTAATTATAAATTTAAAATATAACCAAATTTATTAAAATTTAAAATATTTTGATATCATTTTAAAAATGAACTCATACATTTTTTTTTTGGAAAAAGTGAACTCATTCATGTGATAACGTAGAATCTACATTATTAATAAAAAATTTATACCATGTTAGCACTAATATAATACATAGCGGATGAAGACTTAATTTTATTCAAAATTTCATCCATTCAATATTATTTTAAACATTTTGAAGTGTTAAGATTCATTTTAAATGCTACTAAATGTTAAATTTTAACTTGACTTTTAATGAAAACTTTAAAATAATGTTAGAAGGAAGAAATTACCACTGTCATTGAGCAACAACCGCATAAAATGTTGTAAATTATCTCTAGACTGTATATATATTTATATAATAAAATTTGTTAATTTTAGAAAGAAAATGTTGTAAATTATGTCCTCCTTATACCATTAGTTATCTATGTGACTTGATGATAGTAGAATATACTCGTTTATATATTTTTATTAATAATAAAGGTTTATTTTTATCTATTATACTACCTCAAATTAATCTGTAAGAAACTATTTTGAATTACAATGTTACATGTAAAACTTAGTTAATCCATAAAAAGAAAATTTAGAGTAATGACATTACAAAATCTCAATGCAATTCACACGAAAGTGTAACAAATTACAAATGGAAGTGCTATATTAGAGTTAGATAGGAGGATATAATGAAAATCTCTCCGGCTTTAAACTATAAATGTAAAATGTTAAATTCTCACTAAGATTTAGAATCACAAACAATTCATATAGCAATGTAAACATATAAAATGCAAGCATAAAAAACATAATTAGGGAACAAAAAAATTGTAGTATCAATAAATAAACTTTCACCAATGATAGCTATTCAATTTGTATCTGATAAATTCAAGTTTTTAAGCTAATGGCGACATTGTGATAGAATTAAAAGGTTTCAAAGAAGTAAACTTATTATGTTTTTGTTTTTATTCATATAAATTAACACAATTATTAATAAATAGTTTTCTAACCCCTTTACTTTTTTGTTGATATATTTAATCGTACAAATACGTAGAGATCTCATATGCTGGACCAATTCTTCTTAAAGGAACGATTTGGGTTGAAATTGTTGGGAAGAGAACATAAAAACATAATAGAGGAAAAAATAAAGCTTAAATGCTTGACTTCTTATTACTTGCCCATATCTCTTGCAACGATAACATTGTATATTACTTTTTTATGTTACTTTGTTCATTGGACTGCCTTTGCCCTTCATTCCTTCCTCTGCCTCTGCCATTACTGCAACCACGTCCACGACCACCGCGGACTTCGCTTCTTCCTCGACTTCTACTTACTGATTGGTCACTTTCTCCTTGTTTAGTTGTTGTCTCCTTCAATTGGAATGCCTTCTCTTCATTTTTTTCAAGCAATCTAGTGATTCTTGCCTTGTGAACTTGAAGAGATCCCATCTTTGTGTGTTCTTCACTGGCTGTTGAAGGTGTTTGGTATTTGCTACAACCCAAACAAGTAGAAGATTCAAGAAAAGAGGAGCATTTACAAGGCGCATGTGCTGTAATTTCAAGTTCTTACATTCTGCTTATACATGCACATGGATTCTGGATTTTTTGGGGATATCGTGGTGTTGGAATTTTGATTCTAATGCTTCCGCTGCATCGCCATGCACGAGATATATGGACCCACTACTCCCTAACATATAATACAAGGTTTATATACTATGCAAAGTACCTTGACCTTCAAAATTTACTAACTTAGCTAGTAATCTAACACATACATATAGTAAGGTTTAACCACTCCAAGAAATCTGACTAATGACTAACTTTCCTAAAAGTTTCTTTGTTACAAGATACAAGCACCATCATTATTGCATTATCCTTGTTGCAGATTTCACTTGCTTGTTACTAATCCACAATATCTAAAATAATTCTCCACGAGGTAGGTATCAGCTTGTTGTAACTTTTGGCTTTTGCATTCGTCATCACATATTTTATTAACTAAAGTCCTACCTCTAATTTGACTTACTCCACTAGTTTTTCTATGCTTTTAAAGCACCTGACATTTCTTTCTTCCCAGAGCTTATACATATATGCACTACATACAATCAGCACCACATTTTTGTCTTCAGTAGGCAATTCCATAGATAAGAATCATTTCATGCACTCCCCATAGTTATCTTTCTCATTTCAAAAGTGACAAAGATCTATAATGCATTTCCAAACCTAATAGGAGACGATATGTTTAATAAAAATGTGGTGGTTCAGTGTGTCATTTCTCCTATTACACAAAGATCATAATTTCACTAATTTTAGAAATAGTAATTGGTCTAAAGTTTACCTTTAGCTAATATCCTTCTATAAAAAGAAATCTTAGACAATAAGTTCCTATCCCATACAGTCATACTCTACCTTAAATGCTCCCCTCTGCTTCTTAGGATTTCTTTTTTTTTTTTGAAAAGAAGAATAGATTGAATGAATAAAGGTACAAAAATAAGAGTTCAAGGAACAGATCAAAGAACCAAAGCAAGAAAGCTATCTACTCAAAAAGGAATTACTACAGTAGGAAACAAACACAAAAGTCTCAGGTCTTTAACAGGGCTGGAGAAACAAATAGAGATGTTGCCTTGTCCACCTTACTCATATATAATGAAAAACGGAGGGGAACCTTAAATGCTTAAAGAAGAGCAAAGAGATGAGCTGCATCGTTGTTGAAGGTTATTGGTAATAACAATCTCCCTTATGTCCTTGAAAATCAGGGAAATCAACGACTCTTTGGTTGATGATTGATCCCTGAA
>JAOSBM010000187.1:33268-46704 GCA_027568955.1 Erythroxylum tenue | reverse complement strand
TCTTGACTTATTATTATTAAAGTAATTTTGATTTGGAGCGTTCGCAAAAATCTACTCTTTATATTTTCTATTTAAAAATTATATTTTTATTTGCTATACAACTCGATTGATATCCAAAAACCTGAACAACCCAATGAAATTAGATATGGATAGTAAATCGTAAAAACCGATGGATATGAATATAGGTTGAGTCATAAAAAATAGATATGGATATGGGTAGAGTAAAACTCGAACCGAACCCTACCCATTATCATCTCTGACCACGACACTATGTACATTCACATACTCTTCCCCGGTTAGGATTGAGAAACGATGGTGAATACTAAGAGTTGATGTACATCTCGTGGAGAGCTATTGGGTAGTGGAGAGCTTTCTCATGGTCCGCTCATTTTGTCTCGGTAGTATCATACTGTGATTTGCAAGAGGTTAATTAATGGTATCCATCCCAAAATGAGGTCAAGAGTGAGGATACGAAGTACGCGTTCGACAGCTCCGTACATATCATGTTCACATATATACGCCGGAGTTGACTAGGATTTGTAGAGTAAATTCCTGTAGCCAGATTTCTCAAGTTATGAGCTTGTATATAAGTGAATAAGGTGGATGGGAAGTAGTGCTCCTTCCCATTTTCCTATTCCCCTGCTGAAATTGGGAGCTCCATTCTATCCAACCCCGAGGTCCCAGAAGTGGCGAGAGCTGCCATTTCATGCAATTAGGCTATACTCAACATTTGCCAACTAAACATTACTGTTAAGTTTGGCCTAGTGCATGACATGGGAGCAGCTCCTTCCCCATTCTTTGCTCACCCATTGGACTGAAGGGAGCTCCTGTCTTCCCAAGTACCATTTTTATTTTTATTTGTTCCATATTCTGTGATTTCAAGTCAACCGAAATTAAACACCATAACATA
Organism: Erythroxylum tenue; assembly: GCA_027568955.1. Taxonomy (NCBI): domain Eukaryota; kingdom Viridiplantae; phylum Streptophyta; class Magnoliopsida; order Malpighiales; family Erythroxylaceae; genus Erythroxylum; species Erythroxylum tenue. The sequence goes on along the minus strand of JAOSBM010000187.1, from coordinate 45,794 downwards.
ATTTGTGAATTTTGATTTGTTAACAGGAAAAAATGTAGCAAAACAGTGCTTCTGGTGGTGGAATGGCTCCGCCTGTTTGACTTCCATCAAAACTTGACTACTGCTTCGTTTGCATAAAAGTGACAGGAACAACTGTGGGAAGATGACAACTATTGCAAATTGGGAAAGGGTACGTGTTCACATTCATGGCTCAAAGAAGAATGCGACCACCAGATCATTGCATTATTGATGTTGTATTGTACGCCGTATAGGCCATAGAAGTACAGAACCTGTCTTTTAGCTATAGTATTAAGGCCATTAGAACCCCGCTGCTAGCTTCCCAAAAATTAACCTCAATCGGCATTTTCTACTCGAGTCTGATTCCGGTTTCTGTCACTATTCCTGTTTCTCTCGTACGTAACCTTCCCACTTTAGTCCTCTTTAACATTTTTGCATTGGAATGTGTAATTGAGAGTTGTGTTATTTGAGCATGGTGGTAACATTGTTCTTTAAAGTTCAACAAATATGATAATGCTTAGTATCGTCCACACAGATGGCCAATTATTTTCAACTAGAACTCAATATAAAACCATTAATTTAAGGCTAAAATACATTTAATCTCATGTATTTTATCTCTTAGTACATTATGCCCTCTTTATTTTAAAAATAGACTTACTACCCCCTTTGACCACTATTTAAAAATTAATAATTTATTGAATCATTAAAAATAATTTAATTATTTACTTATTAAATACAAAATTTTTATTATTAAACAAAAGATTAAATGGATGTTTTTGTCAAAAAAATACATGTATAATTGTGGTGATGTTATCATAATATAGGAGTAAAATATCTCTTTAAATTCTATCATTTTTAAAATAAGAGGGCATAATGTACTAAAAGATAAAAAATAAAGAGGTTAAATGTAATTTTACCTCAATTTAATGCAAAAAGAAGCATACAGTAGAACGTCTTTAAATTGATACTCGGTAAATTAATAAACTCTCTAAGATAATATTTTTCTCCGGTCCCGACTTGAGTCAGTTACAAAAATCTCTACAATCAATTACAAAAATTTTCTTTAAATTAATAAATATTAATTTATCGGTTAATTAATATCTCTATAAAATAATAAATATCATGATCCCAACAATATTAATTTATAGAGCTTTTACTGTATATATTTGGTTAAACTCGTATTTTAGCACATACACACATTTTAAAACAATTTGAAGATAGTATGGGCTTGTGTAAACACCCTTTCTCTGGGCCTACCCGAGTCCAATATTCTTATGAGGATATTATAAGTTAATTGCTTTCATTTAGCCTAATTTTTAGTCTATTTGTTTTCATTTTTACTTTTAAATTCACTACAAAGAATTTGTTTATTTTTATTTTTTAATTTGTTTCAATTTTCATAACTTATAAAACCATAAAAACAGTTGTTTTTGTTTGTTTTTTATAATTGTATTTAGCATCAACTAAATATAGATTATTTAGTTATCTAATATTAATTATTAATAAGAATTATGAATCATTTAATTTAATATTAATAATTAATAAATATATAATTTTAATTTAATAACCATTCATAAATATAATTTAAATTTAAAATATCTTCAAAATATATAAATTTTAAATAAATTTACTTTAGTATTTAAAAATAAATTAAAATGAGTATTAATCATTTTATTTTAATATAATACAATATAATATTTTACTAATAATTTATCAATAAATATTATATAGGAGATTAAAATAATTTATTTATAAAAATAATTTATCTTTAATTTTTATCTAATACGTAATTATTAAACATTAACAACCAAACATGTTTATGTTTTTATATGAAAATCATAAAATAAAATTAATAAACAATAACTAAAAACTACAAAAAAAATAGAAATAAAACTAAACAGCTCTTAATTTTCTTTTCTTGAGTCGAAAAAAATATCTGTACGTACTTGATAGTTTATAATAATGCTATGGGTAAACTATATTTTTAATTATGATTTTTACCTAATTTTATAATATTATTTAGAAATATAAATTATAGCAATTAAATAATAAAAATTTTAATTTATTGCAAATATAACTTGATATTAGTTCTATTATTATTATTATCGACATAAAATTTCATACAATTAAGTCTCAAGTCATATTAGCATACATGTAGAGTATAATAAATCGAAAATAAAAAAAGTTGAATAGATAATCGATGTGAGTTTGACCTTTGAAAAAGTTGGGATAAGTAAAATGATTGACCAATATTTTGCTTGCTTGCTCGTATCTACAATTGATGGTTAAAGTGGTAATTTCAAATTGAAACTCCAAATTAAACATAAAATAATAAAACATTTATAAATACTAAAGCAACCATAACCTTCTTGTGGTTTTCACCACCAAACTTATGAATAAGTGATGTTTGAGTCATATTTTTAGTCTCATATATAACGCACTTTGCTTGTTATTTGAGTAATTTTCTATTTTGGTACTTAAGTTGTTCATATTTTGATTCTAGGTCTAATTTACTTGCATGGAGTAAAAAAGAATGAATTGAAATAAGTTCGTAACTTTATTTTAATTTAGTTTATTCTTTAATTTCATTGAGATTCAATTAGGTGTTCTTATTAATTCTTGAATTAATATTGCTAACATGTTGATTCATGTTTGAGTTTATGTAACTAATATTTAGAAATCCAATGTATGAATAAATATATCATAATTGAAAGGACTTGCATGTAAAGTCAGAGATAGGTTGACAAAAATCTTTTAGATTAGGGTCAAACTTAATAATGAAATTTATAAATTGATTCTAGGGTTTTTATTAGAAAGAGATTTAAATTAATCAATCTATAATAATGTGTTAATAGTCTTGACCAAGAAATCAGTATAATTGAGGAACTTTCATGGTCTAATGAACTTTGATTAAATTGATTAGTGAAATCATGATTGTACGAGAAGTCTTAAGGGGTTCAAACTTTAGGTACCTTTTTTCTATTGGTTGATATTTCACTCTTTTGCTATTCTAGTATTTTGATAGCATTGACTTGTCCTTAGTTTAATTTTATTTTAAATCTAAATTACCATTAAAATCACCTCAATTATCAGTTATATAATAAGAAAAGAGTTATTACTAGTACTCACAGTCTTCGTGGGATACTTGTCAGTATTAGCTATAGCTACACTGTGTTCTTGTAATTAAAAAAGTTAATCCATAGCATCATCATCAAGTTTTTAATGTCATTACTAGGACAGAAATATGAGGAATGCTTGATTGCTATTAACTTGATCATTTAATTTATTTGCATTATTTTATTTCTCTTGATATTTTAGTTTTAGTCATTAATATTTCTTTTTCTTATTGCTTTTTCGGTAGTTTGGATTTGGTTATGAACCAAAGCGATCTATTGGAACTAGTCGAGGGAGACTTAAACAAAGTGAAGAAAAGTGGGAGAAAGAATTTAAGAACATAGAAACAAAAACTATAGTTGGACAACAAAGAACTATGTTTGAGTAAGTGAGGCCATCATTTAAGTCCAATATCATCAGACCAATTGTTATAGGCAATAACTTCGAGATTAAGCCAAATGTCGTACAGATGGTATACTAGTCTGTTCAATTTGATGGACTACAAGATGAGGATCCAAACACTTGTATTACCAATTTTTTGGATGATGCAATTAGATTGAGGATATTCCCTTTCTTATTGAGGAATCGAGCAAGAAGTGGTTGAACTCACTTCCCAGAGGATCGATCACAATTTGAGATCAAATGGTGAGAAATTTCTAATGAAGTACTTTCCACCAGCTAAGGTGACGAAGATGAGTGAATGACATCTCTTGTTATGCCCATATTGAATCAGAGACTTTATATAATACATAGGAGGGATTCAATGATTTGCTAAGAAGATGCCCACATGATGGTCTTCCCATTTGTTTACGAAATCAATTTCTATCTTCAGTCCTTTAGGTTTTAATTTTAGACATTTATTTTCAACCATTGGATGATAATTTTTAAAATGTCTTGTCATTTTAAAATGAGCTTCTATCTACAATTTTTTTACATCTACGATATATATTCTATTTGATTCTTGTCTTTTATAGCCTTTGTAAATAATATATAATTATATCTATTTTATGATCTAATTCAATGTAGGCTTCTTGTACATGAGTATTAAGTTTATTTATTTTTAAAAGTAAATAATCACAATAAGAACAATCAATCACAGTGAACAGCATAAGATGAAACATCTTTAATAATTTCTATTTAAATGTAAGATATAATGCTCAGAGAAACTAAGATATAACTCTTTGTCCCCATCTTTATAATGCTAAATTTCAAACTGATGTGTTTATTTCTTCTACAAATAAATTCACAATAAATCCTTGAATAGATCTACAGCTTCAAATAGATCGCCAGAAACATCTAAAAATAATATAGAGAAAAAGTAAGGATCTTGTTAAGCTGAACGATATGAAAACAAACATGTAAAAAAACCAACAGAGCCAGAAAAACTCCACAAGGCAAAAAGAGATTTCTTGTGCTCGGAGCAAGGACAAACTAATAACCTCTGGCAACCAACTACCAGAACGACAATCTTGCCAAAGAACGAGACTACAAATGAAAGTCTCTAGCTATCACACTTATTTTGAGAGAATGAGCTCATTCCTCGTACGTGATATCGTTGGGAGAACTAGCTTTGGCGAGTAATAGACTGTTGGACATGGAATGAAAATTGATCACACGAATAAACTGGAGCGTTTTGCCGTTTTGAGAATGGAAAAAAAAAAGAAAAAAAGTAAAATGGTACGACTTCAACAAGAAACGCAATAAAAAAGGGAATCTCCATTTTGGAGTTCTTATCTTGTGAAAGATGAGGATTATACAAAATGGATAACTAAGCTAAAAAGAAAAAAGAAAAAGACTGAAAGTCATTGGTTCAGAAAGGAAAGGAACCAAGTCCCGAAGCTCATAACGAATTCAGAAGATTTTGGGGATTTTTTTTAAAAAAAAGGATCATGGAAGAATTCTACGTCTACGCCGTGGGGTCTCTCGTTTTACATACATTTTCTCCATTTCGTTGAGTGGACGACTGGAACCATCAGGCATGCTCACAAACTTCCATCCACCACCACCTCCGCGCTTACCCCTCGCTCCCAATTTCTCCACCGTCATGTTCCACCCCTCGGTGGGACGTCGCCTGCTATATTTATGGCATTTTACTTTCCCTGCAAACTGTTCAAGAGGAAATATGATGTCATTTATCCATCCAAGGTTGACCCACTTTCCCCCCACTCACTTCAAATTCAAATCGAGTCCACAACAATTGCCCCTACTAATTCAAATTAAATTATCCATATACATGACTCATCATTGAATCCATGGTATGAAAACTAGGATAGATACATTCTCTAATAGCTTTTAGGACTCTCATCAAAAGATCAATCATATAATATACACACACACAAAAAATGAAAAATAAAGTTTCCCCATTAGGAAATCAAATAAGATACAACTGGAACTTTACTACTACCATTCTAATATTATGATCTGAACTGGACAAAAGAACTTACAGAAATGTCATAGCTGGATTTTCATCAACAAACCCAGCTCCCGTTTCATTTAGACATAAATTTTGCCACCTTAAATTATTGATATTATTCAATTAGATGGCACACCCAATGACATGACATAATACTCCTAGTGCACATATTTTTTTTTTCAAATTAGTACTAGATATAAATTATATTTTCTCTTTATTATTAATCTAATAGTGAGATTAATATTATTAACTTCATAGTAAAATTAATAACGTTACTCGTCGTTGAGATTTACCCCCCACTGACCTAACTTTCTGAATCCGACATGTGGTTGCTTGGAAACGAGGAAGAGGCTAATGCTTCTCTTTCATGGGATGAATAATCGATTAGCATCCACAAACAAAGAATTTAGGGGCATCTAGGACAGGAGTTATTTATCTAGAAGTGGCGAAAAGTCATCATTACCTTTGTTTTAGTTCCTCCTATCCTATGCAAATTGAAGGGATGAAGAACATGAACTTACTTTCATTTTGTTGAAGTTAAGCCTCTGGACAAACTCTTCATAAAGCATGTCATCCTCTTTCTTAGAAATCTCATAGTGCACTTCATCAGGATCTCTTGTGGTGCCATCCCAATCCTCAGGCATGACCTTGAAATCAGGCTTATATCTGAGGGATGCTACATGAAATTCTCGGTCATGCGAATTGAAAAATCTGCAACAATAGAAAACAAAGATAATATGAGAAGTAAAACTCTACTCTAATTTTGACACTGATATATGATACTACACAACAGCATCCTCTACAGTGCAAACCTTATATTTATGGAAAAAACTGGTGCATAATGTAAACAATACAGAGAACACGTATTATCCACTAAAACGGCTCATTCATCTCAGTTAAAGGTCAACCACAACTGCAAGAAATTTCCATAAGGCCAAACCAGTCTCAATATTAGAAATTGATACTAGCTTCAGATCATAACATCTTACTCGGGGCAGGTATCAAGTAAGAGCTCAACAGAGTCATCTAAGGGATGTCCAAGCTTTTTCTCCTCTTCCTCCTCCATCTCTTTCAACCAAAGAATGGCATGAACCCTCTGCCTCATAATCCTGTAGTCCTTGGCAAGCCTCTCAACTGTGTAAACTTCTGGATTCTCCTTGTGCAACCGGTACATCTCAGACTTTTCTGAGTCCTTCAAGTAAGATCCTCTTGCACCGGGCTCTCTTACTTGCTTCATTAGTACACTAATCTCCCTCATCCTGTCACCCCACCCATCCACAAAAGCTTTGCCTCTCTTGTTCTCAGCCTCGAGTTCTTTTACCTTGTCTTCTATCTCATCTAAGCCAGAGAAGGTGTCCGACATATGTTTTCTGCTATCACTAGGACTAACCTTGTGAACCACCGATTCTCCATCAAAATGATCCTTGGTCAGTCCAGTTGACCATGATGAAACAGAGTCCCAGTCCAAATCATTAGAGCCACTGCCAGCAAACGACCTGTCTGCATTTCCTCCATCACCACTGCTGCCAGACTTTTCTGAAAAATTACGAGTGCCTACAATCCAATACACTCCATTTCTATTGGCTGACGAGATTCTTAAACTGTTTTGAAATATTTGATTGTTTCTCAGACCTAGAAACCTTGAGACAGATGGGCTGGCTTTTAGTGAGGACAGACGAGATATAATATGGTGGATATTCTGCATGTTTCACTGTTTATTCCAGCCTGTGTCAAGAATATCATAATTCACAATACGAAAAACCAGAATTAATATAACTTCCTACATGGATAATAGAACCCAGTTGTTTAGGTTTCGATATCCTAATCATACTAATAAAACTCTAAGCTTTAAGAAATGAACTAAAAAAAAACATGATATAGTAATCTGAAAACTAATAAGCAATCAATCTCATTTGATATATGGTAGTATCTCAATTAATTCAATAAGTTTCAAAATGAAGCAGCAAGTGCATGAGCCAAAATAGACTGGGTAACATAGAAGAAAGAGATCAGCTAGGACACAAAGAAGCAACCAAGCGACAGAATCAACCTTAGGCAGCGGTCACCAGGGGTGAGGAGATAAAGAGACTGAAACGCGAGCACGGACGAGTGAACGTCTGAAAGAGTCTTGTCGGCGGTACGAAGAAAGAGAAAAACAAGCATGAACCGTCGCGCGGGGCGGTCAGTATTAGAGAAGATGACGGCTGTGGCGGCTCATATGCGGAGAAGAAGAAGAAAGTTCTGGTTAATGAGGAAGAAAGAAGAAGATCGGGTATAGCTTCTTTCTTCTGGCGGAACAAAGGAAAGGTTAAAGACAGGTATGGCGACTGCCAAAGAGAGGGGTTTCTTAGGGTTTCCCAGAACAGAAGCCCCTTTTCGCCATATACATCAAAATAAGTTTGAACTGATTTTATCTTTGGGCCTTGGTTTGTAGATGATTTGATTGTCGAACCACGTGTTTTAGAATGGATGAGGAAGCAAATTGTCCAGTTGCAAGTGAAATAACTGCTTCTGTTATGATGCTATTTCTGCTATGCTGAAATTACTAAAAGCTTCTAAATTTACCGAAAGCAATAGAAGAAAAGGTTTTGGTTGGTGGCGTCTCAAGTTGAGAATGTCAGTACCTGGTTGGCGAGTGTCCGATGCTAGTGACCGGCAGAGAAGAGAGCTCGACGGCCGGCTGCGGTTAGCAGCTAGTAAGTGACTGTATAAAAACGCATGAGAGAAGGACGCAAAAAACCAAACGAAATAATCAAAACGACTGTGCATAAGCCAAACAAATGGTTGAAGGAAAAAGTGGATTTTAGGGCGTTTGGTTCCATTTCTATTTTTTGTTCTTGTTTTTAGTTTTTGATTTTTGGTTTCTGTTTCTTATTTTTAGTTTCTTTTTTCTTAAAAAAATAAAAAATTGTTTAGTCGAGATTTGTAATATAAAAACTGAAAACAAAAACCTGTTTAGTTGCGATTTGTAATAAAAAACTGAAAACAAAAACATGTTTGATTTTATTATCCTGTTTTTTATTTTTTAATTATACTCTTATGTGTAATTATTATAATATAATACATTATATAATTAATTATCATTATAACTAAAATTAAATATATGAAAATAAAATATTATTAAAAAATTACACATTAATGTCTATTTCTTCACGGTTATAAGCAACAATAACCTTCGTGAAGACAAGAAGACAAGAATAGGCTGAACACTTGAAAAAACAACGATTCACCACACAAACAAAACTATTACGTGAAGATAATAAAGTCATGCAGCAGAGTAAGTTCACTTTTGTAAACAATAGGTAGACACATGAAACTAGGCTTTGAAGAGTAGATTCTGTTGCATTAAATGAAAATTGCTACATTAAATAGTGTGAAGACAATAAAGTGAAAACAAGTGCTCCTGCGTTAAAGATACGTGAAGACTCACTTTGAAGACTAGGTTCTACACATTAAATGATGAGAAGAAAAAAGTCACAGAGACGTGAGGACAAAGGACAAATAATAACGTAAAGATGAAGAATAAAACATCTGTAAAGACAAAGATGTGAGGAAGAAGAAAACAACTATACCTATACCATTATTAGATTTAAAAGACGCCAGAATCAAGAAACGTTATTTTGGCTCTTTATAAAGAACCAGATGAGGTCTTCATTATAAGTTTAGTAGGAGAGGAGGCGAAGCAAAAACAGAGCGAAAATAGCATCGTTTTCTTTAACGTTACAAAAAATTGCAGAAGTTTATTATCAAAGCAGAAGTTCTATGTGTTACTTTTAGTAAGTATGGCTACATCTCTCTTTTTTTTTTACGATTTTCGTCTCTCTTTTATCACACCTAGGTTTTCTATTTTGTTATGGGTCTGATGTTATAGACAAGAGAAATTGTAGAAGTAGTAGGTAGGTATAAAATCAAACCCAAGGTGTTGAAGACGTAGAAGAGAAGAGGAGGTCAGTGCAGAGAAGAAAAAAAGTTGAATATGTTATGTTTTTGTGAAAAAAGCAATTACAAAAACCTGTTTTCAAAAATCACGAAAATGTTATTTTTATGTTTTCATAAAATAGATGTCATTTTGTTATTTTTAACAACAAAATATATAAACGTGTTTAACCAAACAGGATTTTAAGACTTATTTTTTAATTTACGAAAAAATGCAAACAAACAACCTCTTAACATTTTGGAACGAAAGACAAGGTTGCTCCACCGCGCCCACCGGGTAACTTTCATGCGTTACCTCTCAAGTAAATCAGTCTCCTGATCTGCTTGTCTTTTTTCCTTGCTCACTCTTCGATGTGCCCAGATTATTGATTGCATCTTTTCCTGTCTCTTTTCTTTGAGATTTACCTCAGAAAACCAGTTCTATCTTGTGTGGTTTTTATTTGATCCAGCTTTTATTGTATGGCAGTCACATCGGGGAAGCCAGGAGGAGTCAAGTTTAGTAGTTTCAATAAATTGGGATTTTTATTTAGTCTTGTTGGGTCTTTAAGAGCAATTGGGTCATGTTTTAGTTTTGTTAGGATGGCCAGCGTGGCAGTTGCTATAACTAACTCCACAATTCTCATTGCTACCTTCGTGTTGATATACAGGAGGTAACAGAAAGAGGAAAGACATGAAATATACAATCCAAAATGTTATGTTAATGTTTGTGTGCTCTCTTAGAGAGATATCCATTTATCACGATTGATTCCCCATAATTTCATATTCAATTTGGTTCGTACTCACCTTCACCCACATCATCTGGTATCAGAGCAGACAAGCCTAGGACACCAGTGATGGCTATAGCTACTAGATCACAAGACATAAGAAAACTGGAGGAGTCCTTGGATTCCCTCAGTAAGGACAACAATAGAAAATACGAACATGTGTGTTCTTCCTTAAAGAACGCTGACCAGAAGTTGAAGTAAGTGCAGCAAAAGACTGAGGCACAAATGGCAGAGCTGTGTAACCTGATTCGTGGGCTTAGTCTGCAACAAGCTGGGATCCTAGAGCAATTGTAACAATCTATGGCTAGTCCAAACTCTTCCAAGGGAAAATCTGCCATGTATGGTGACAAAACGAGCAACACATCCTCTAATCCTATTCCATTGCACAATACACATGAGGATTAACACAAATGTTGTAAGGTTAGAAAACCTAAACGAGATTTTCCTAGTTTTGATGGCACTGATGATGTTCATCAGTGGATCTTTAAATGTCGACAATATTTTGAAATGGAAGAAATTCTTGACAAGGGTAAGATTAAGATGGCTACTTATTACTTGACTGGAGATGCTTTAGCTTGGCATCAAGGGCATACTAGGAGTCGTGGCATTAAAACATGGGAGGACTATGAGGAGGCCATTGGGTTCAAGTTTGGTGGGGCTAAAGATCCACTGGAGAAGATGAAGGACCTGATGTAGGAGGATGACCTGGAGACTTATATCAATCAATTTGATGCTCTATAGAATAGGACTGACATCACAGAAAAGTAGGCACTAGCCTTTTTCCTAGGAGGGCTTAAGCATGACGTAAAAAAATTGGTCAGGATGTTCAAGCCAAAGGATTTAAGAGACGCCTATGACTTAGCTAGATTACAAGCTGAACCAGAACCTGTGAGAGAAACCTAGAAAACATTCCCCAAAATATCTTCACAATCCTTCACTAGGTCATCATTCCACACTAAAGTTAGCCTACAACCACCCACTACCCAAAACAAGCCAAATACTTCTCTGCTAACCTTACCTGCTCCCAAACACAATAACTCAAAAAACACTACAAACAAACGTTGGGATTTTGATGAATGCAGAGTCCAAGGGTTGTGTTTTTGGTGTCTGAAAAAATATTCACCCACCCATCACTACAAATTTAGGAGTGTGTTTTCCATTAGCATTGAAGATGATGAGATTGACGAAGTGGGGAAGGACCAGGAGGCGTTAATGGATGAAATGCAAGGGGAAGTAAATCTATTAATCTCTATGAATGCTTTAGAAGGGTTTGTGGGATTTCAAACCATGAGGGTGATAGGGAGTACTAAGCAGAAGGCATTACAGATACTCATAGACTCTAGGAGTACTCACAACTTCATTAGTGAGGGGGTAGTTAAGAGGTTAGGGTTCAAACTCACTGCCATTAAGCCATTAGAAGTAGAGGCAGCCAATGGGGAGTTTATGGATTGTAAGGCAATTTGCAAAAAGGTCCAATAGACCATCCAAGGGGCTACTTTTTGTGCATATATGTTAGTGGTAGCCTTGGGCAGTTGTGATGTGGCAACCAATGGGGAGTTTATGGATTGTAAGGAAATTTGCAAAAAGGTCCAATGGACCATACAAGGGTCTACATTTTGTACAGACATGCTGGTGGTAACCTTGGGCAGTTGTGAAGTGGTTCTAGGAATGTAATGGCTATCTACGTTAGGGAATGTCTTGTCTAACTACAGTGAGCTATGGATTGAATTTGTGTGGTAGGGCCAATTGGTAACAATCAAAGGAGCACCCAATGCTAAAATTAAGGCTATGAGTGAGGATCAAATGGCAAAGTTACTAGCCAATCCCTCCAATTTGTCTTCTATGCAACTTTGCAGTCTTAAGGTTAAGGGTGAGGGAAAATGGGAGTTACTTACCATCATGCCATCCTTGGAGGACAAAGTGGAAAAGCCTGCTGAGCTAAAGGATTTGTTAAATGAGTACCAGGATCTGTTTGCTAAACCTCAAGGACTGCCTCCAGACAGGTTTCATAACCATCAAATTGAAGTAAATCACTTGTTTATATAGAAATCACGTATAATATGTAAAATACACAAGAAGGGGTGGGGGGTGAATTGTGTCAAATCGTTCAAAATATTAATCTTCAAAAACTTCTTGATTTTCTTGACAAATTCAAATGATTACAAAATAATTCACTTAATTTGGTGAGTAATGTAATAGCGAAACTTAGTATCTATTCTTCTAATAACAAGAAAATTAAAGAGATAAGAGTTAGAGAATATGACGCCACGATTTATCCTGGTTCACCCTTAACCTTGGGCTA
>JAOSBM010000185.1:0-16113 GCA_027568955.1 Erythroxylum tenue | reverse complement strand
AATTGCTTATGAAATCAAAAGTCCACAAATGTGTTCAATCATCATTCATACAACAATCAAATCCTAATTACTTTACTCTAGACGAATTCCTATATAAAATTCATGTAAACATATCACATAAATATTAAGACTTTGTTCTTATAAAACAACCTATTGTATTAAAAGTGCTTCAACCTATGAACAATCTATAAATAACGAACCCTACGTGAAAATGAATTCACGAGTTCACGTGACACAGTTCGTGAAGCTCGAATTACAATAGTTCTTACTATCTCCATTGGAAGACCTATAGGATATAAAGTCCTAATCAACTCCCTGCTACGCATCTTTTTAATAAATGTCATCACTAACAAATTATAAGTCTTCTCAGGTATGTTATTCCAGAGCATTCATAATAGTTCACCTTGAGGTTGAGGTAATGTCGCAAGCAAAGTCATGTACTTTATTTCAACATCTGCGTAAGCTAGGCAACCTCCAAGATATAACTCTTGCATCATGTTATTAACTGAAATAACATGTTGTGTTAGACCGTCTCCAGGCATTAAACGCATGTTAACCAACTGTACATACATGCTGTCAATTCGTTTCTTCTGTACCTCACATCGAATAAGCTTAGGTGTTTGCTTAATAATAGGCATTTTCCTGAAAAACAATTTTTCAGGAATTAGAAGAGTATACAAAATAACGAATTATCTTGTCTAACACATAGCGAACTTATGGTCATCTATGGAAATAATTTATCTATTTATTGATTTTATTATATTTGGCTATCAACAAATGCGTTTAATATCTAATCAATTAGAAACTTATTTTTAATTTAACTTATAATTGAACTAGTCAATTATTTTGGTTTAATTAGAAACTAATTTCTAATGAAACCCTTTTTTTAAAAATTTCAACTAAACAAATTAGTTTTCTAGAAAAGAAAAAAAAACTTTCTCTTTTTCATTGTTGTAATCAATTTAGAAACTAATTTAACTAACTTAATTAGTTAGTGTAAATTAGAAAAATAATTTCTAATTCTTTACATTATATTATGTATAACTCAATTATGTATTAAAATAGTCCATTCTTAATTTAGGCCACAAATAATTATTGACTTCAAATTACCCTCAATGGCCCAAAACATAAACAAAAAACCAGCCCATAAATGAATTTGGGCTTGGGAGGCAGCCCAGAAACGCATTGGGCCGTGCGCCAGTGCTGCGACTAGCTCTGGAGGGGCACGCGCCAGACGTTGGTGGTTGACGCGCACTCGCCTGACACGTCATCGTCTTCCTCCTGCGCTTCTGGTTCTCCTCTCCTTCTTTTTTTCTTTTCATTTCTCCATTCGGAAATCAATTCAAGAAACAATTAAAAGGCATAAATCCAACATAACAAACACCCATTAACTTCATAAACACCGCAAATTCATCATCAAGGTTTTGTTCTGTGATTCACACCGGAAAAGCAACATTGCAGATATACCAGAAGATAATATATATATATACATATATATATATATATATATATATATGTTGCTTTCAACTAAAGACAGAACAAACTCACAATCAGTAACTCATTTTTTTCGGTGCTTTCTCATAAACTTGAAACATCCATACGACGTTGTTTATTGTTGGAGCAGTGAAACGCAGAGAAAGAGAAAAAAAAACAAACAAACAAACAACGCATGCCCTTACAAAGACAAAAAAATGCAACAGATATCTATACGGTATAACATATAACAAATCATGTAAGACCAGATGCTCTGATACCAATGTAAGAAAGAAATGAACGGATCACCAAACAAAACATAACCACATAGATTATGCATCTTCCAAGGATCGATTGTATATGCGTGGAAAAAACAAAACATACATACTTGATGATTCGTTATATTCCACCGGTTAAAGAACGCAGAGATCTCGTGCCTTTTGTTTTTCTGCCAAAAACGTCGAGAGTATGTCAAGTACCAATGTCTCTACAAAACCAAATACCCAGAGTTTCTCTTTTTGTGTTCAAAACGTTGCCTTATATATATCATCTGTGAATAACTACCGATAGAAGTTATTCATGCCAGATGACCATTTGGCCCATAATGGGTGTAAAACGTCATCACATGGAAAGAAAAGATTCGAATTTAGAAAGAGAAATAGAGGAACAGAGCTTGTGCAGAGATGAAATGTGGACGAGGTAAAACGATAATTTAAAAGGAGTTGACCGTTGATAGTCATAAGGTTTTATGGGGATAAGTTACGCTGTCTAGTTTTTATGATGTTTTATTGTGTCCAGTAAATCTCAGTCATTTATTTATACGACTCACGTGGGCTCCGCATAAATAAACGCGGGACTCGTATAAATGAATGGCTAAGATTCATTGGACACAATAAGACACCATAAAAACTAGACAGCGGAACTGGACTCGGTTTTATGAAGTTTGGGCTCCTTTGCTTGGATTTTGATTTTTTTTATTAGAACATAAAAAAAAAATCATACCTTTTCTTTTAAACAAAAATTCAAACCTTTTATTAAAGTTTTAAAAATCAAAATTAAACCACTAAGATAAGAGTTTTAAGATTTAAAAGGTTCGATTAGTATTAGATTTTTATAAAATTGATTAAAAATTGAATAAAATTAAAGAATTTAAAAGATGATTGAAAAAGACTGTCCTTACTCATTGAAGAATTTGAAGTTTAACTAAAAACGAAAACTGTTAAATGAAAATTAATTAGTTTATTTTGGTTTATAAAAACTTATTATTTAATGAAAATTAACCAATTACTTAATAAATTGATCGATTTTAACAACACAAATTATTAAAATAAATTGAATGTAAAAGTTTTTTAAAGGATTGAATCTAATAGTTCAATGACTCGGTTTGGCAATTAATTGATTGCATTAGTTGTTAGCTGATAGCTGATTTTATCAGCAGATTGCATTAGTTGTTTGCTAAAGATGTTTAATAAAATTAGTTGTTTATGTATAAAATGACTTATGAGGATATGATTTTTTTAAAAAAATTATAAGGGTGTGAATATTATATATCTCAGTATTTCGTTGAATATTTTTAGTAAAGAATAATAAATTATTTAATGAATTAATAAATTAGAGTTAAATAACATTTTTAATCTATTCAAAATTTAATATACTTTTGTTTATGATCTAGAATTTTTTGAATTATTAAAATAAATAACAAGAGTTAAAATGTTTAAATTAATAAAGACATGGAAAACAAATTTTACAATTTAATTATTATTATTAATTGTTGGATGATGAATATGAGTGGTGTTTGACTTTGACAAGAAACTTTGACAAGAAAGTCAAACAAATGGCTGCAATATGGTATAGAAAACAAGAATTAATTAAGGGCACAATCGTCAGCTAAACAAATATTTAACAGCTAATAGCACAAAATCCTACTTCTCCTGAGCTTTTTAAAAATCAGCTGATTGGGTTTAATCAGCCTACCCAATCAATTGATTATCAAACGCTAAAGACAAGTGATCAACAAAGTCAACCAGCTAAATTTATTCAATCGGCTCCTTTTTTACTGATAGCCAACAACCAAACGGGGCCAATATCGAACAAAACAATTTATCAGTTCAAAAGTTTTATTGTTAAATTGAACAAAGCAATTTAGTTTTTTTAATCATTGCCTTTTTCATGTTTTGGATTAATTCTCTTTTTATATCATTTATCAGTAAATATTTGTTTTTTTAATATTAAGAGAATCCAAATTGTTATTTTTATTATATACATAAATGTTAATCTGTATATTAAGAAAATTTATTTAATTGTTAATAATTTAAAGTGATAAATTCAAACCAACATATATTAACAAACTCGCACACTTGTTATTAAATATTTAAACTCATTTATGGCATTCAGTATAAAGATTAAATATTTAAACTCATTTGAAGTACTCAAGATAAAGATTTAGAGTCATATAGTTATTCCTTATTACTTACATGTGTATGATCTCAACATTATTCTAAATTACAATATGATAATTTGTTGTTCCAAAAATAAATACTTAATTTTTTTGAAAAAATTATATTAATTTGTATATTGAATATTTACTATTAATAATTCTTTCGATTAATGTTTTAAAAACTATACTGAAAGTTAAACTAGTAAGACAAGACATTTAAGGTTTAACTGGTATTAGACTGCCATAAAATTTACTAAAGGTTGAACAAAATTAAATAATTTAAAATATGATTGAAAGATACTGTTGTCCTTACTCGTTGTAAAATTTGAAGTTTAATTGAAAAAAGAAATGGTTAAATGAAATTTAATTGATTTAATTTTAGTTTATAAGAACTTATTAGCTAATAAAATTGACCAAATAATTAATAAATTGATTATCTTTTAAAACAAGAGTTGTTAAAGTAAATTGAACCGAAAAGTTTAACAGTAAAAGTTTTTACGATCTGAACCTGCCGAACTGATTGAATTTTTTAATCATTGCTTTCGACCCTAACCCTGTTAGTATTAATGAGCATAAGACCATTGACATTAGATCAATACTCTAAGCATTCTTCTAAACATTACAAATATGGATTCATATGTTATATGATCATTATATCTTAGTCTTATTGTGTGACCTCCAAAAGTATATTCAATCAACTTGTGTGTTTAATTAGATGATGAAAATATTTGGTGAATCATTGAACCATAGGTTTTTTTTATTAGATATGTGAGTAAGATTGTAAGTTAGGATAGTGCTCAATGAATGTTATTGTTAATTATTATTTCATGTTTATCAAATTTGAAATTTTAAGGAAATGAGAAAAATAATATAATTTACATAGATTCAACAATATTTTTTCATAATTTTTAATTTAACAATAAACTTTGCAAAGTTTTAAATTTAATAAGAACCTTTTAAATTGACTAATATATGAATATCTATATGGTATTTAACAATGTCTTAAAAATCGGACCGAACGACAAGAGGTTCAAGGTTTAAAAGGTTCAACCGCTATTAGACTATTATAAAATTAGGTAAAGATTAAATAAAATTAAATAATTTGAAACATAATTAAAATAAATTGTCGTTATTTAAACGAACAATTGATTTACTTTAGTTTATAAGAACTTATTAATTTACAAAATTTGATCGATTAATTAATAAATTATTCAATATTTAAAAACAAGAACTATTAAAGTAAATTAAATCGGAAAGTTAAAAACTGGACCAAAAAGTTTGCCGGTAAAATTTTGTATGATTGAACTAATCGAATTGGTTGAGTTTTTTTTAATTATTAGTATTTGGTAGACATGTCATATCCACAATATATATATATATATATTTAAATTATATATATATATATATAATTTAAAAAATTAATCACTAAATTGAAAATTTTAAATTGTTTTCAAAAGATTAAATATTCTTAAATATCTTATCCTACAATTTATATTAGTTGGAGTCATTATTTCTTTAAATACAGTAATTTTTATTGATATAATATATAACTGATCAATTTAGAATCTACTACTAATACCAATCATTAAGGTGGATGTAATGAAAGGCTTGATTGATTCTTACATGGGAGCGGATCTATTGCTCCCAAATTGTTGGTCCCACTGTAGCTTTAAGATTCTAGTTATTCAACTTATTGTAATGGATGACTGAGATTTATTTAGACATAACGGACATAACATTTTGGGAAAAACAAATCTGTTCTCATTCTTACATACAATTAAGTACTATAAATCAACCCTTAGGATCAATTACTTAGTTTTAATTTTTAACTCATTATTAGCCAAAAATAACATTAAGTAGTATATAAAAATTAGACCCACCTATTTGATATTAATTAAGGTAAAAGACATATACTCATATAGATGAAATTTTTTTAGAAAACCTCTTTAATCTAAGAAAAAACTCGTTTTAATGTTCAAATTTTCAGAAAAATTTATCTCGACATCTTTTAAAACTTAAAGATAAAAATATATAATATGAATCAAACATAAACTAATCAAATGTCACTAATATAATAATTCAACTTAGATCTTAAACTCGACTGAATTCAATTCAATTTAAATTTAATTAATATTTTTATAGTAATTATAATAAACTATTAATTTTAGTTAGATTTAATTAGTTCAAATTGAGTTTAAGAACTATGTTAAATCGTCATGTAAATAATATTTGATTAGTTTATGTCTTTATTCATTTTACATATATTTTGTTATTATGTTTTAATTGAACTATAAGAGAAAGTCAATGATTTTTTTTGAAAAATTAAAATTAAAAGAATTTTCTAAAATTTAAAAAATAAAAGATTTTAAAAAAATTTCTTAATCTACAAAAGAAGTTTGTAATTTTATTATATTATCCGATGTTTTTAAAATCGGACCAGAAGTAAAACCGATAAAACAAAATGTTTAAGATTTAAAAGGTTCATCCGATACTAGGTCGTCATAAA
Organism: Erythroxylum tenue; assembly: GCA_027568955.1. NCBI lineage: Eukaryota > Viridiplantae > Streptophyta > Magnoliopsida > Malpighiales > Erythroxylaceae > Erythroxylum > Erythroxylum tenue. The sequence goes on along the minus strand of JAOSBM010000185.1, from coordinate 9,697 downwards.
ATCGGTTAAAGAATAAATATATTAATAAATTTAAAATTGTTAAATGAAAAATAATTGATTTATAAAAATTGATTAATTTATAAAACTAACAGATTAATTAATAAATTGTCGATTTTTAAAAATAAAAATTAGTAAAATAAATCAAATCAAAAAATTTAAAACTAAAACAAAAAATCAACCAATTTAAAACTTTTATGATCGAATCAGTCGATTTTTTTAAAGGAAAATATGGTGAATATCATTGATTATCAAAGAAAAGAACATCCAAAATACTACTAGGTGGTTCTGTCCAAACCACCGAATCTACAATGAAACGAGATGCTCGAGCCAGTAAGTGAGCCACACCGTTCGCAGATCGACGAACATAGTTCAACGTCACATTCGTGTCAACCAAAAGAGACTAACAATTAGAAACTAGAAGTCCAAAATAAGAAAAATCAATATAGTTGAGATCAATAATAGCTTTAACGCATAATAGGGCATCTGACTCCACAACGATATTAGACCACCCCTTAACCTTAATCCAACTAAGTGCTTCCTTTATCACGAAAATCTCTGCCGTTGTTGCATCCCGATGTACTGGGAATCGTTGTTGCATGACTCGTATAAACGAACCCCTATTGTCACGTAAAACCATACCGAAACCCACAGTAATATTATCAAAAAGAGCAGCATCCACATTGAGTTTCATTGTACCTAGACGTGGTTTTATCCATGAATGAGGAATGTGAGTCAGGTTTCGTTCGACCCCGTAGCTTTCGAAGCTAACCAATCATGCAAAAAACTCCGAGCTCTATGCACAATTTGAGCAGGAGTTCTACGTCGCTGGTTCCAAACTAAGTCGTTTCGAGCTTCCCATAAAGACCACACGACCATCATACCCAGACAAACCAAATCAGTATCACTCAGGTGCAAAATATGCGCGATCCATGAAAAGAAATTCCCAGGGGGCTGCACATACGACCATAAACCTGCAATAATCCAACAATCTCTTGCTACCTCACAATCAACAAGACAATGAAAAATAGTCTCCTCATGCAAATGGCAAAACAGACAGCCACTATCAATAGGAATATGCCTCTGCCGAAGAAGCACCCGGACTGGAAGAGCCTGGCTGATTGCTCGCCATAGCAGATTCTGGACTTTTGGCAGAACTTGGAGACTCCATAAACGCTGCCAAGCGGCCTTAGTCTGAAAAACTTCAGAAGGCAAAGTAGTTAGCATTTTGTAAGCACTCTTCACACTATATCGACCCTTTGAATCGTTTACCCAAAACCATGAATCCTCAAAGACCCGAGCTGATAAGGGAATAGACCGAATTGCCTCACACTCCTCCTCTGAAAAAATCGAAGAAATCTTGTACATTTCCCAACGACCCTGCAAGATTAGATCTGAAACCCATAGAACATTCGTTACAGCTGGTCGTGGAGATAATATCCGTTTGTTGGGCAAGGTAGGCACCCATGGATCTGACCACACCGACACTGAACTTCCAGACCCAAAACGAATAGCTGCTCCATTCCGAATAAGCTGCTGACACTCCCACAGACTCCGCCAAAGGTAGCTCGGATTATTTCCCAAAGGAGCTTCCAAAAAATAGGAGGTGGGGAAATATTTGGCCTTAAGAAGTTGGGCGGCTAATGTAGTTGGCTTAGTGAAGAGATTCCACGCCTGTCTTCCTATCATTGCCAAGTTATACTTATGGAGTTTCCTAAAACCGAGACCACCACATGCTCTCGGTCTAGCCATTCTCCCCCAGGAAACCCAATGGATTTCACAATCCTGATTCCGACCTTTACCCCACCAGAATGGCGCCACAATTTGTTGAAGCTCATAACAAAGTGTTTTGGGAATTAAAAATAAACTTATCACATAACTAGGAAGAGATTGCAACACTGATTTCAACAAAATTGACTTTTCAGCCCGAGACAAGAATCGTTTTTTCCAAGAATGTAGCTTGTGCCACATACGATCCTTGAGGAATTTGAAAATTTGTCTCTTATTGATACCAACTCGCGTCGGAAGACCTAAATAGGTACCCAAATCATCACTTTCAGACACACCTAGAAGGGAGCATACATTTTGCCGATAATGAGAAGCCACGTTCTTATAGAAGCAGACAGAAGACTTAGAGAAATTAATTGACTGACCTGAAGCCACCTCATACAACTTCACCAAATTCTTGATCACTGATGCCTCTTCACCAATAGCCTTAAAAATCAATAAACTATCATCCGCAAAAAATAAATGCGATATACTAGGAGCACCTTGACAAATCGAACAACCATGCAACACATTTCGCGAAATCACATCTGAAATTAATCTCAATAAACCTTTAGCACATAGGATGAAAATATACGGGGAAAGAGGATCCCCTTGACGTAACCCACGTGAAGGATGGATAGGACCCATCAATTTCCCCTTATGCAGGACCGAATACTTAACTGTAGTTACGCACTCCATTACCAACTTAATCCAATACTGTGAAAAACCAAATTGAGCCAGAATCGCAGAAATATAACTCCACTCCATACGATCACATGCCTTACTAATATCCTTTTTAAATGCAACATACCCCTCATTACCACGCCTCTTATTCTGGAAACAGTGCATCAACTCAAACGCAACAATGCTATTATCTTGGATTTGTCTACCGGAAACAAAAGCACTTTGAGATGGAGACACAATGTTAGGCAGGATAACCTTCAACCGATTAGCAATAACCGTACTAACAACCTTATACAATACATTGCAAAGCGCTATGGGCGAAGATCCCCCATAGTCTCAGGTGTAGATTTTTTAGGAATAAGAACAAGAATTGTCTCGTTCAACCTAGTTGTTATCGTCCTCCTTGTCAAAGTATCAATACATGCGTCCGTAATTGCCGGACCAACTGTATCCCAATGGGTCTGATAAAAACCCAGATTAAAGCCATCACTACCCGGGGATTTATTAGGATGCATACTAAAGATTGCTGTCTTCACTTCATCCAAAGTATAAGGAGCATGTGACAGTTCGTTCATTTGAGGAGTAACACAAGGAGGGATTAAATCAACCACATGTTCACGATCACCGGGATTAGCAGTAAACAACTCAGTGAAGTATGAAGAGATCAGAGACTCCAAACCCAGCGCACTATCAATCCACCGACCTGAAACATCCTTAAGTCGACAAAAAGAATTTTTCTTCTGACGATGTGTTGTCATAGAATGGAAAAACTGCGTGTTAGAATCACCATCCTTAAGCCAAAAGACCTTCGACCGTTGCTTCCACTGGACTTCTCGCTCATGCAAAATCTGAAAGAACTTACGATTAGCCACATGAAACCGTTCAGAGTCCTGCAGGACACGTGAACCTCGGAATTTCTTAATAAGCTGAAGACTGTCTTCCAACTCTTGTTTCTTAAAGTCCCGCAAGTCCAGACCCCACCTATATAAAGCTTGACCATAGAGAGATAATCGATTTTGAACCTCCTCCCCAACCGAAGAATCCCAGCTATTCTGTACTACCGTGCGACAATTGGGCTCCTTAGACCAACTATTCTCATATTGAAAACGGCTGGCTCGTGTACGTAAAACAAAGGTGCGCATCTTAAGCAGTATCAGAAGATGATCCGAGGTTGAGGTTTCCAAAGAGGCAGCTTGCGCATAAGGAAATAAAGAACTCCACGCCTCAGACACCAATATGCGGTCCAATTTTTCTTCTATCCAATTATCAGTATTCCGTCCGTGATCCCAAGTGAATTGATAACCACCCATGGGAAAATCAAAAAGTACAACATCACGAATAGCCTTCCGAAAGCCCTCCGTGAGATGATGAGGTTGTCTCCTACCCCCTCGCTTCTTATGCGATGCTAAAATATCATTAAAATCGCCGATGCAAACCCAAGGCAAATTACTACAGTCGGCTAGATTACGAAGAAGTGTCCAAGATTCCCTATGCCGACTCCGATTAGGATGCCCATAAAAACCTGTGATTCTCCAATTACCAACATCCTCAACCAGGACTTCCACATCAATACACCACAAAGATACATTCAAAACAGAAACAGAAACAGAAGAAACAGCACGCCAAATTAAAGCAAGGCAACCACTATTACCAATACAATCTACCGCTACAAAATCATCGTAACCCAAAAGAGTCTTTATTTCTGAAAATTTCAAAGACAATGACAAAGTTTCAATGAGAAAAATAAACATAGGTCTTTTTTGTTGGACAATAAACTGAAGATTTTGAATTGCTCGTGAATTGCCCAGTCCACGACAATTCCAGCTCAAACAACTCATCGATGTCGGCACGTCTGGGAACCAGACGTCACCGTTAATGTTTTGGGATCAACGGACATGCTCCGTGAGTAGCAACATCTGAGCCTTCTGCAAATGATCCAAGCCCAATCTCTTTCTTTTCGAATCAAACACATTAATTGTCTCAACATCTACCCCGTGATTTCCTAAAGACGGAACAACATGATGACTCCCATATTGCACCGACTCTCCATCTACCATAACCGTCGGGATTACCATATTCTTGACATATCGGGAAGCATTCAAATCGCTTGAAGATTCTTCAAAATCCTTGGAGCTTGAATCCCAATCTACCCCAGCTGGATGGGCCGAACGTAGCCATTTGGAGCCAAACGATGGCTGTGAACGGCGTGTCGGAGCACGAATGCTGGGTGAGTATTTCCGAACTGCCTTTCCCGGAGGGAAATCAATGAGTTGAGGACAAAACCTATCTGTATGTCCCATAAAACCACATATCAAACAAAATACAGGTAATCTCTCATAGACAAATGTCACGGTACACCATGCACCACCTTCTTTTTTCAAATGCATCGATTCTTTAATTGGTTTCCGAACATCCAGTTGCACTCGCACCCTCAAATAAGAGTTCGTGCCCTTAGTCGAATTTTTTAATCATTAAAAATGCTCACATTTTACAATCCGACGGTCCAAAAGTACCGTTGGGTGTTCCATTTCCTTGAACTAATCCAAATATTAACTGAGGTTTTTTGTATAATTAAGATTAAAAATAACTATTTCGTTCCTACAACACGTGAGAGAGTGTGCCGTTTGACGTTTAAACAAAAGGTTAACCTGAGCCGTTACTCTTCGTTATCCGATAGGGTTTACAAAAAGCCTGGAAGAAACGTGTAAAGCATTAGAATTGGCAACTCTCAAGTAACGGCGGTTAACGGCGACGGTCGCGCTAATGTATTCGTTACATATGAATCGACCGTCTCTCTGTACGTTATATTTATTTCTTCTTCTCTCTCTGTTTCAACGGGCGAGAATTTTCGAAGCTAAAGCACTTCGCTTTCGTGTGAATTCTGGAAAAACGCTTTGTTTTTCTGTTTTTTTGGCTCAAAAGGGTGTGCGTTTGTGCTCTTTATCGATGAGCTCGACTTCAATTCCCGCCACTTCCGTACAAATAGAGGTAAGTTTGTGTCGACTTTCACAAATAGAAAGTCGTGGTTTTCTCAGAGACAGTTGCACCAGTCTTATGCGTTTAAACTGATTTGATCATGGAACCCGTGTTTTATTGAGCCTTAAGTAGCTCTGATTTGGTAAAGATTTCAGCTTTATTGACCATAAACCCTAGAATTATATCTCGTTTTCTGATTTAGTTGGGTTTTTTTTATAATCTAGTTGTTGATTTTAAGATCTGGGTTTTGTTTGTTTTTCCCTTGTTTGTTTACGAATCGATGTATGTGTCAAAAAAGTTGTCTTAGGGTTGCAACGGTCACTTACTCATTTGGTTGTATTGATTTGTTTGTTTGATTTATTTGTATTCCTTTGTTGATTAGGATTTTGGTTTTTGGAGATGACTGTAGAAGGAGGAGATGGATGAGGTGAAGATAGAGGAACGTTGCCTTGAAAATAAGCAGCTGATGGCTGCCTCAAGCTCTTCTATATCTGAAGGTAGTAGCAGCGCAATTGTCAAGTCTCCAGGTGTATCTAGTCCAGCCACAGCATCACCAACTAATAGGTTGCTATCAGTTAAAAATTTTCACACTTTGAGCAGTTAGTGCTGTATAGATATACCTTTATTTTGTTTATGCTCTGACATTTATCAAACTTGTATTGGATTTTAATATGCCATCGATACTTTTTCTTTGTTATGCATTATGCGTGATGTTACCTTATATGGTTTTTGTTTGAGATAAATATACAATTGGGTTTTGCAGGAGAACCACTGGACCAATTAGGCGTGCAAAAGGTGGTTGGACTCCTGAGGAGGTTAGTGGTTTTGAAACGGAGATCCTCAATCATTTATTGCTTTCTAACACGAGATAAGCTTTTCTTTTACGCTTGCCTGTTACTCACTGGTTTATTTGAATCGAGCTTGATCCACCTCATTCTCATTTGATGTTATGCGAAATATGTTGATTTTTTTTAAAATGTTGTTTGTCCTTGAGATTAAAAACTATATATTCCACAATTATGTGGATCAGCAATAATTTGAAATTTTTCTTTGTATACACGTGACATTTTTGTAATATTAAGGCACTTATGGTCATCTGTTCTCAATGGCTGCTGCTGTTAAGTTAATCTGATTTTTGTTACTAAAATCTCGTTTATTTCATTACAGGATGAAACATTGAGAAATGCAGTTGCAACTTTTAAGGGGAAGAGTTGGAAGAAAATAGGTTTCTCTTTTTCATCTAAAGTGCATTTTCTATTATATTGTAACTTTGTTTTAGTTGTTGGATCGTGGAGATGAATCTTTTGAAACATGTAACTTGGAGACGATTTTGTTTGTGAACTAAACAAATCTAATTCACGACTGTTAGCAAGCCTTTTCTGGTTTGGTGCTCTTGTTAGTTGAAGAGATTAGGAACATGTATTTGGAGGGAAAATCATCAACTCGTGATCCTACATAAGGTGTAGCTCTAGTGGACAGAGTATGATGAAGATTTTGACCATTTCTCCCCTAAGATATATTTTGTTTGGTAATATGCTATGGCAAATTATGATGTTTCCATATCATGTGCATTCGTGTCTCTACATCTGGTGGAAAATATAGTTAAAAGCTCACTTTAGGAACATAATTAAATGACGAACAAGAAATCTGACTTGTAGGTTTAGGAGCGCAAAGTTATCTTGCATCTGGGAGAAGAGAATACTGTGTTTATCTCAAATAAGAAAAGATATTGCAACATATCCCTGGGATGATGTAGAAGATGCATGTTTTTTTGTGTCAGCAATATTAATTAACTTGTGTTTCTTGTAAATATGTTACCATAAACATTTGGTTGATCTTAAATTTGTCGTGCATGCATGCAGCTGAGTTTTTTCCTGATAGATCAGAAGTGCAATGTCTGCATCGATGGCAGAAGGTTCTTAATCCTGAACTTGTTAAAGGACCATGGACTCAAGAGGTTGGTGCCTTGTCCCACCCCTTTAATGTAAATCTTTGTTTACTTAGGCTATGTTTAAAATTGAAAACTGAGTTGTTTCATGATCTTCAGGAGGATGATAAAATAATTGGACTGGTGGCAAAGTATGGACCCACAAAATGGTCTGTTATTGCCAAATCTTTGCCTGGTCGCATAGGGAAACAATGCCGAGAGAGGTAATTTTATAAATAAATATGATATTTTCTGTTCTGTGAAAATTATTCTATTCACTAAACATTATCCTTCTTCTGTTCCTTAGTTGATATGGTTCTAGAACTGTTGAAAATTTTGTGGAACTGATAATTCTTCTTTTTGCCTTTTGTAGGTGGCACAATCATTTGAATCCAGATATAAAGAAAGAGGCCTGGACATTAGAGGAGGAATTGTTACTTATGAATGCCCATCGGATACACGGAAATAAATGGGCTGAAATAGCTAAGGCCTTACCTGGAAGGTACTCAAATTGCATAATTTGTCTTTAAGGAACTTGGTTTCTAAACTGGGTTATCATACAAGATCTCAACTTGGATTTTCTATCATTAGTGAAATTATGATGGCCGTTGCAATCGAGTTAACTTTGCGAAGTAAGGAGAGATTTCTGTTGCTTTTTCCTGGAAGCTAAATTTGAATTTGACTGATCTTTTCTTTACACAGGACTGATAACTCCATAAAGAATCATTGGAATAGTTCCTTGAAGAAAAAATTGGACTTCTATTTAGCAACTGGAAAGCTTCCTCCCATTCCCAAAAATGGTATCCAAAATGGTATCCAAAATGGGAAAAAGGATGTGTTTAAACCCGCCTTGATGAAAGCAACTAGAGAATCAGATTCTGCTGCACAAGCTTCATCAGGAACTACTGATGGTTATAAGCTAGAAATTGATGTCAAAGATTCAACTCAGCTGCCAGATATGGCAGCTTCATCAAGTGGACTTCCAAATGAGTCTGCTGATTCTGAAGGGACTGAATGTAAAGCTTGGTCATCTCCTGTGGGTCCTTGCTACTGCCAATCAGAATTGCTGCAAAAATGTCAAAATTGTGAAGACAGTCATGAGATTGGGGAAGGCAAAGTCATGTCTGGACAGCACCTAGAGACTCCACCTTATGGGTCATTATGTTATGAGCCACCACAATTCGAAACTTGTGTAGCACCAACTTTAGATCATTCAAATGGCTATCCTGCTCAGACTGAGTACAACTCTACACCAGTTTCATCTCCTGTTAGTTTCTACACTCCACCTTGTAGGAAGATTAGTAATTTAAATGCGCAAAGCCCAGAATCCATATTAAGATTAGCAGCTAAAAGCTATCCCAACACTCCTTCCATATTTCGGAAGAGAAGGAGTGTACCTGAAGTGCCTGATATTCCAAGTAAGATCGGAAAAGTCGGTCAACAAATTATTGATGACAGTTTTCATGTTTCTGATGACAATGAAAGGCCCCAGAAAGCTTCAAACAGAACTGGGGTTCAAGATCAAAGTTTTGATGAGGTACCTAACAGCAAGGCGTTCAATGCGTCGCCTCCCTATCGATTAAGATCGAAAAGAACTGCCGTTTTCAAGTCTGTGGAGAGGCAACTTGCTTTTACTTTAGACAAGGAGAAGCATAATGGTACTAAACCAGAAGGAACATCTTTGAAGCAGCTTCTTGTTGTTGATAATCAGAGATAACAACAGTCTGGGAGATGCTCTTTTTGATCCTTTGGGTTGGGTTGACTAAATTTACTGTGTCTTCCATTCCAAAGGGACTTGCACACCCCTTGTTTACAGTATACTCTGGGGTCTGGGGTTTTCTTTTTATCATCATACAATAATCAGCGAGAAGCCTTTGCAAATTGGCTTTCTGGTGCGTTCGTGTAGAATAAATAGATCTTAGACAACTGAGTGCTTGTTGAGAAAAATATCAAGTGTAAAACTTTTGTACAGATAGAGAAAATTTCTTAGAAGTCTTTATCTTCTGAACTTGTTTATTCTGAATTTCACACCCTTTTTCTTTGTTCTATCTATTTTACCAATTACCAAACTCCTGAACCTCTTTTAAGTGTTAAAATTTTGAATAACATGCAAAATAGCAAAAAGGGCATTCAAAACATCCAATGTAAAGTAATAGCAATGTTGCAAATATTGTATTAGAATTAATAATAAGAATGTAAACTTAGATTAAGGCAAACACAACAGCAGCTAATCACATTCTCGATAAAATGTGAAGTTTAAGATCTAATACTCCCTCCTATTCAAAATAAGTGTCGTTTTAGAGGGATTTTAATTATTTAAAATAAGTGTCGTTTGTAACTTTTTAT
>JAOSBM010000184.1:0-13798 GCA_027568955.1 Erythroxylum tenue | reverse complement strand
CTATTAGCACATCTTTATGTGATTGCTATATCGGAGTAGGGCCGGGCGAAATGTTTTGAGATTGCTTGTGGGAACTATAAAAACATGTAATGACGTGTGGAACTATAAACTAATAGAAAAATAGAATGTTGATTGATGGATCATGTTTATTACTTACAAACAGGCAATCTAGCTTTGCTTCTCATACGTTATATAATTATGTATGATTTTGGTCTCCAGAAAAGGGTTGGGTTGGATAAGATCAATGATCATCCCTGCATTTTTCCTAAGCATTCCCAAACTTCATTCCCATTGTTTATGATTAGGTTCGATTACTCAGTGGCAGGGTTCTTCATTATTTTGAACAAACTGATCTTAGTGTTGTCTTTGGATACATTGTTAGGTACCTCGTGGTTCTCGAGAATACTTGGGCAGAGGCCCTCCTCCAGGATCTGGCCGCTGTTTCAATTGTGGCATAGATGGCCACTGGGCTAGAGATTGCAAGGCTGGGGACTGGAAGAACAAGTGTTACCGCTGTGGAGAAAGAGGCCATATAGAGAGGAATTGCAAGAACAGTCCCAAAAAACTAAAGTAATGTCATTCGCTTTTCCTTTTAACTGGATCCTGTCACACATTTTTCTTTTATATAATACAAAGTCGGAGATCATTTTAATTCTTGTTTTATTGTCTTTCTACCAGACGCGGTCGGAGCTACTCCCGTTCACCAGCTAGATCTCGATCTCCACGCCGTGGCAGGAGCCGAAGCCCAAGTTACAGCAGAGGTCGTAGTTACAGGTATTTTAGCTTTTTGTGTCACAATGCTCCTTTCTGATCAATCTCTTGGCGATTTTTGATATTTAACTGCATGTCTGGGCTTATTACATATTTCTCCATTTCTTTTTTAATCAGCCGGTCGAGATCACCACCACCTAAGAGAGACCGAAGTGTTGAGATTGAAGGCAGGTCATTGAGCCCTGAGCCAAAGAATAGTCCACCATCAAAGAGTAGGAAGCGCAGCCCAATGGCTGAGGAAGGTAGTCCACGCCCTTCTCCGAGATTGAATGATCGACAAGATAGGTCAGAATATAGTGGAAGCCCAAGGGGAAGGGGAAGGAGCAGGGGAAGGAGCAGGAGCAGGAGCAGGAGTAGGAGCCTCGATAGGCTGAGTCCTGGAAATGGGAGATATGGAAGTCCTTCACAAGTTAATGGCCGTAGTGGTGGTAGTCTCAGTCCTAGGAGCCCTATTGATGATGACTATGAAAATAACCGCCGCCCTCCAAGAGGCAGTGAATCACCATAGAAAAGTGTGGTAGAATGATATTGCCTTAGCTTGTGACCTGGAAAAACTCAAACTTCCCAGCTTTCTTTTAAGTGGTTGAATCATTTGATATGCTTGGGGAATATATATATTTGGAACTTTCTAATTTTGATCAGCAAGAATAGTTTGCTTTGTGTTTTAATTTGTGCCATTTTGTTTCACATTCATTATCTATTTGACTACTTTAGGCTGTAATCAGCCAAGAGGTTATGCTTTCTCTCTTTTATGGTAAAAGATATATGTTGTTTTAGTAGTTTAAGTATTAACTAGTTTGGTACTGTAAAAGTTTATGTTGACTAGCCAACAAGAGACGTTCCTAATCAACGTTTCTGTTGTACTGTGTATTGGGACTATGAAATCATTATTTCTCATAGAATCATTTGAATCCAATTCATATATCTCCAATACAATAGGTAACGTTCGTGCATTGTCAATTATAGGGAGCAAAATAAGCCTTATCAGATAGATCTTGTAAAGCTTATGGCTACAAGGATAAACCAGAACTTCACCCCGTTACAGCCACTCAGCCGGACTTTCCTTCAGCGGCCAGAAATCGCTCTCATTAACTGACCACTCAACAACGGCAGTCTCCACAGTGAGAGAAACGCCCTGTTTGTTGGGAAACCAAGAGGTGAAACAGAAATGAAACACTTTACACATGTTGGAAGCAGCTACATCCTTGATCCTTGGTGTCTGAGGTATTTGCTCACACCACACAGGCTTGAGGCTTCAGGTAAAGATAACCACATCCTTTTGTCACTTTTCTCGACTAAAAGGTATAAGATTCCAATTCCGAAGGTTGTCAAGGTCAATAAAAGGACTACCGGAATTCAGATGCGTGATAATAGGTAATGAATGTCTCAATACCAAAATCAAAAGGTGAAACATGAGCAGTTACAATTATAAACTTTTTGTTGGTTATTTTTTTACATTCACTGAATTATCTCTGACATGATCCATCAAACTAGGGTATCACCATCCCGAAATAAATGTGCAGAACTCATCCATCACTATACAAAGGTCGGACAAAACCTTTCTTCCGGATCATTTTCAGTGACAAAATTTGTGTAAAATCAACATTCTGTACAAAAAATTATCAAATTTCATTCCTCTTATGTATCTGTTCCAAAGCCAAGTTCATCCTCAATGTCATCCTCATCTTCAAATAACTTCAGGAATCGAGCTTGTTCTTGCTCTCTTTTCTGCTTTAGCCAATATTTGTATGCAGCTAATAGACCGACTATCAATACAGTCGAAGCTAGAGTACTTATGACTATGATCACAGCAAGATGCATGCCTTTTCCACTGTCATGCGTGCCTGAGGAAGCATTGGCAACTGTATACGCGTGAAGAACAAAATCATAACTAGACTTCAGAACAAAGAATAAATTGTACCACAAACAAGGAGAAATGCAGAAATGTGGCCGTGCATACAAATGGTTATGCAAAAAGAAACTCCATAAAGCTATTCTACATTTCAAGACCTCCTAGTTTTACCAAAAGAATACACAAGCATAAGTGTCGGTGACACAATGCCATATAACACATATCTGACAGCAAGGACACAATTTTCTATGGCATCTAATTTCCTGAAAAGAACCAACTCAACCTAGACTTACACGTTAACGTACAAGGAGTAAAGCTCGGGATAAAGTGATTACTAGCATAGACCAACTAAACCTCTTATGAAGAATCCTGTTATCGAATCTGTGAAAGTAAGTTAGGTGCATCAAGCAAGGCATTCGACATTCAATTAATCAAAATTTTCTGTTTGATAGCTCTGGGGACATGCCTTTGCAATCTTTACATTCTAACATAAAGTATGTGAATCTGTATTAAAAGAGACATAAAAGTTAACACATTTGTTTGACAGTTAATAAGATATAGCCCAAGCTAGTCTATAGCATTGGTATTAAACATGGATATTGACTTAAAAGAGTTCTTGACACCAAAGCCAACCATTTCCTACCACCAATTTAAGCTATTAAGAAAACTCGATACACAAATAAGAAGCATGTAAAGGTGTGCCATATGCAGAAATGATAACACACTAACCAGCAGCTAGAGATGCACACTGTAGACACAAGAACGTAGCATCAAACTCCTCCACCTTGATTCTTCTATATTTCCCATCAGAATCCCAAAAATCTTTAGGACAAAACTCCCATTCATCAAACACATCATCCGGTTTCAAGTTGTCCTCCTCATAGAACCCACAACGCTTGCACTTCTTACTCGCAAGTTGCGTCAATGGCTGCCAATCATTAAAAATTCACAATTCCAGTGCTTAAAATCATGAGTGAAAAATTCAGTCTTTAATATCTCAGAGACACTGTCTTGCCTGAAACTAAATTGGGTCATTTATTACTTGAAAAAAATAGCAGAAACTGGTCAATTACCTGCCAAGATTCTTCTCCATTGAAAGCATAAGACACGTTGATTTCCTTAACATCAGGTAATTCCGTCCCGTTCTCCCCTTTACATCTAAAAAACACCGTAGGTTCTGTCCTAAACAATTCGTGTGTCTTATAAATCTTAATCGATTCGAGCGAGACAACTCCTGATATTGCAAATCCTGCCGAAATCAGACATGTCTTCAATTTCGCAGAAAACAAAAACGTATCCACAAAATCTGTCAGCTAAAGAAAAATACGATCCAGAAATAAGTATTTACCTGGAAAGCAGCTGAGAAAGATCCAAGAGACCACAAAACCAGTTGAAACTATATAGTTCAACCAATTCAAAACCCTCATGGCGCCAAAATTCACTCCACAACCCGAACCTATTCGAGCAAGGTGTTTCCGATAACGTCAGATACGATGTGGTTGGGATTCGCAATACACACCTCCGACGATTGTTGGAAGAATTTGGTACTTTTGGTTGCGTGGAAGGTAAGAAAGCTGATCCATTCCCGCTGCGCGTTAATTGACGAAGGTAACGACTACCTTAAGCTGAGGTGCGTAAAATTATGAATCGAATGGTCCGTACGGCTCTGACGATTATGTTAATTTTTAACATTCATTATAATTTATTTAGTTAAGCGCAATTTTTAATTCAAAGATTTATTATTTAGCATATTTTAGAAATGCTTTTATTTTCTTTAAATATCAATCTTTAAAAACCGGTTCGGAAATAAGACAAGAAATTTAAAATTTAAAATATTTAATTAGCTAAAAATTAAATAAAATTAAAAAAATTTAAATATAATTGAAAGAGGTTGTAGAAGAATTTGAAATTTAATTAAAAATATATTATTAAATGAACATTAATTAATTAATTTTTTTATAACAACTTATTAATTTACAAAATTTGACTAATTAATTAATTAATTAACAGATTTTTAACAACAAGAATTATTATAAAATAAATTGAACCAGAAAGTTGAAAACCGATTCGAAAAATTGGATAGTTTAAAGTTTTTATGGTTGAACTAGTCGAACCAATTAAGTTTTTAAATAATCGATGAATATTCATATTTTATATTATTAAATAAGATTATATATTTCTTTTTTAATTGGAATTTGTATTTTAACAGTTGATAAATCTTAAAGCTATAATTGAGTGCTAATTTTGTTACTTATCGTTGATAACACAAAATAAAAGAAATAAAATATTTATTGAAAAAATAAATTTTAGATTAAATTACATTGTGTGGATATAAATCTTTTATTTGGAATTGCACGTTTTTACTCTTTTTCCTATTATCATGATTTAATTAATCTTATGGATAAATAGAAACAAATTTAAACCAAAATTTAGAACTAATGTGGAATATTTGCATTTAATGAGAATGTAGTCATTAACCAATGTTTTAAAAATTACATCGAAAGTTAAACTCGTAAAAAAGTTTAAGGTTTATTAGATATTATATTATTATAAAATCGATTAAACATTAAATAAAATTTAAAATATGATTGAAAATATTTTTTTTATCTATCGAAGAATTTAAAGTTTAATTTAAAAAAAATTATTAAATAAAAATTAATTGATTTATTTTGCTTTAAAAGAACTTATTAATTTACAAAAATTGACCGATTTAACAAATTGATTGATTCTTAACAACAAGAGTTATTAAAATAAATAGAACTGGAAAGTTAAAAATTGAACCAAAAAGTTGGACAATTCATAATTTT
Organism: Erythroxylum tenue; assembly: GCA_027568955.1. Taxonomy (NCBI): domain Eukaryota; kingdom Viridiplantae; phylum Streptophyta; class Magnoliopsida; order Malpighiales; family Erythroxylaceae; genus Erythroxylum; species Erythroxylum tenue. The sequence goes on along the minus strand of JAOSBM010000184.1, from coordinate 8,368 downwards.
TACGACTAATCGATCAGGTTGAATTTTTTAATCATTGCATTAAAGATAATTTATGTTGATATGATTGTTTGATTATGTAAGAATAAGGTAAATTAATTAAGACAAAATGTAAAATAAACATTAGAAAATAAAATAAAATAAAATTATAGAGATAAAATTAATGTTTAATTAAATATTTTATTTTAAAAGCAACATGTCTTTGAATTTTTTTAAATTGATAAATGTATTTAATTATAATTCTTTTTTTTTTATAATAAACGATTTGTAGTGATTATTTTTAGGTGTATACAAATTCCTGGTACATGTACTAATACGTTATACGTGAGGACGAAACATTTGAAACAACGTTGACTGTGAGATCATTGTCTGTGAAGACCCTACAGCCTCGGAACTTTCTCAGGGTTCTCCTCCAATCCAGGCAGTTTAGGTACCAGCAAACTGTAAGGTCCCAACTGATTTAACGAAACCTTGGCACTTGGTTTCCTAATTCCTGGCCTGCGAACATAAGCATAGAAAATTGGAAACTGAACATTGGAGAGATTTTACAGACAGATAAGTTTTTCTTGTTCAACTGATACTCCAATTATAGTAAAAACTCGATGTTCCATTATTAGCTCTTGTTAATGTGGTACGTACAAACACTTCTGTCTAATTATAGTAGTGAACAATGGAGGTGACAACGAAGACACCACACCTTTTCTCTTCTGTCTATGCTTTTTTGTGAGAGCGGCCATAGCCATAAACTTTCCTTGGAAACGATAAGGTCAAAACAGAAGTGAACAAAACGAAAACTCATTTCCAATGTTGACATTTCGGTACCACCTCGCAGTTCCAATCCTGACATTTCTTGTTCTTATAGTCTCCATTGCTGAGAGTCATATCCATCATCATAATCCTCAGAATCAACCTCACCCTCTTCCATCTCACGAGCAACCTCAAGGGCAACCTCCTCCGTCTCAGAGCCAATCTCAGCCTCCTCCATCTCAGAATCAATCTCAACCACCTTCGTCTCATCAATCTGATCCTAAGCCTGGTAGTCCTGGGACAGGTGATGGTAACAAGAAACCTCTTTACGATGGCAAACAACTGGCACGGAAGTTTATTCATGCCCACAACGAGATCAGGCTAGCCAAAAACGTGAAGCCCTTGACTTGGAACAAGACATTGAAGAGATACGCAACTCGTTGGGCTAACCAACGTGTCAACGATTGCTTGTTGATGCATTCTCCCAAGAGCCCCTACGGTGAAAACTTGTTCTGGAGTCTCAAAGGACACTGGACGCCGGCCGACGTCGTCAAGTGCTGGGCTGACGAGTCCTCGAACTACGACGCCGTAACAAACGAGTGCATCAATAACAGTATCTGCGGCCACTATACGCAGCTTGTGTGGAAGGCGACTGAGCGTGTAGGTTGCGGCCGTGTCACATGCAATTCCAACAAGGGCTACTTGTACGTTTGCTCCTACGATCCTCCCGGAAATTACTACTTCGAGGGTCCTTTTGGTGGCAAGTTTCAGAAGTCCATTGTGTATCCTCCACCGCCGGCCGGCGAAGCATAGTCTTTACCACCACCACGCAAGACACTTGAGGATCATATTGGTAATATTGTAGTTTTATAGTGTGCACCTTATCGTTGAAATCTTATATTTTGTTTTTGTGTATTTGTTAATTGTTCTTATTGTGTTTTCCACAGTTCAACTTTGGAATGGAGTTAATTTGTATATTTAAGATATTGTTTTTAATACAGTTTGATTAAATTTTTTATCTCCATCTTTTACCTGTAATTCTTTTAACCTTTTTATCATTTTTTTAATTAAGAGATATCTCTTTCTTCATTTCCTAATTCTTTCTTATGAGAATGTAGAAATACTAATTGTTACAAAAATAGAAGTAATATAGGAGAAAATAAGAACATAAAAATACAAAATTTATATGATTCGGTTAATTTATTTGACAAATGTCCAATGTTAATGAGATAAATTTTTTATTACCGTAAGAAAGGTGATACAAGAAAAAAATATAATGACTACAATATTATACAACCTTCTAAAGATTCTTTGTATTGCCAGGGTAACGCATTTAATAACTTTTACCTACGAAAAGAAAGAACCCCAAATTATCTTTGGCGACGATTTGTCTTATCTTCGCCTATCTATTTTCGTCACATATATGAGATCGTCACAAAATATTATTTGCGATGATTATGTGAAAACATCATCGATAATATTTTGCTACTGTGATTTTGCGATGATTTGTGTGATGAATTTTGTTCGTCGCTGAAATATTTTGGTGACGAATTATTAACTTTTAGTGACGAAAATATTCATCACCAAAAGCCCTTATGTTGTAATGAAAGGTTCTCACCAAAGTTTTCTAATATCTTATTTAGAAAACCTTATCAAATTATTTATAGAAACTTGAAGAAGTTTAATTATAGTGAAAACTTTATTATTATAGAACTCTAAGGTTGCTAATATTCTATTTCCATATATGCCTAGTGACACTAAAACTCTATTTTATCATAAGTTTGAGTGAAAATCTATTTCATCAAAATTAAGGCATGCTTCACAATTTTTTACCTTGACTTGAATTTTCCAATATCCAATCAAGAATCACTCTTTGCCTATATAAACTCCTAAAGACTTCAAGTTATATAAGCATTCACCAAGTTCAAGCTATACTGGAAATTTTATGCAAGTAACAATTTCATCAACATGTTAGTTGTATCTTCTAAAATATGAACTTTTTTCAATAAGATTTGTCTAGATGCAGTCAATTTTTCGATCTTATAAAACCTTATATCCTTCACCATGGTCCTCATCTGTCTATTTTTCACTTGAATTTCTCTAGTCCCTCGAAGATAAATCAATCCCTATTATTGATAGTAAAAGCATACATGACCTGATCTCCCTAATTATTTCTCTTTGGATGCTTAATGATCCTTCTTAATCTATCCTTAGTTATACCATACTAATACTTTTTTCCTGATATTATCTATCTCTCGAAATAGAATTTTCAACCTTTTTAGCATCTAATCTAGGTTGTTCTAATACCACATTTGAATCAGTAATGCTCATTCATCTCTCACTTACCAAAATGATTCACCCATATGTGTGATGCCATAGTATTATTCTTCTTCTATGAAGATTAAGACACAACCACCATTTCCATTATTATTTTTCCTATTAGGATGTATATGTTACGTTGTAACTTTTATTTTATCACAGTTAATGCACCCTTTACCATCTAAAGCTTCCATTATCACTAGAAAATTTATACTCTTGACTAATAAGAATACCTAAGAAAATCAAATTATTTTGAAACTGAAAAACATACCAGAACATCCAATGTTCTAATAATTCCATCATGCATCTTGATCTACCTGAACCATTGTCTTTGACAACGTGCTCTTCATCATCACTTTATCTTACAGTATCATTCTATTATTTAAAATAATATAACAAATTTTTATTGAAATTCATATGATAAGTGGCCTCAATGTTTTATCCCCGTCAATTTGAGAATCATAATTACTCACTGTTAAAACATAATTACCTCTTCTATCCTTTTCATTGGAATTCTCTTAAACTACAATATTGCTTGTTTTTCCACATGTTTCCCTTTTCTCGTTTATATTCTTTCATTATGGACAATCCCTATTAAAATATCCTTTAACTTTATCATTAAAGCGTCAAAGTTTAGACTTCGATTTGGATCGTGACTTACTCTAGTTTTTAGTACCATTTTCCTTATTCCTTACTTTGCATAACTGTATTCAAAATTGATCTAACGTTGTATATGCCACAGATCTTTTTTTTTAATTCTTGGCACTACAAGGTATCCTTCATATCACTGATAGATAGAAATAGTCTCTATACCATATAATATAATATCAACAAATTTCTCATATAAATTGAACAAGGAACATAAAAGCATTATGGTTTGACCCTTATCTTCAATTTTAATGCTAACACCTTTCTAAATCTGAGATTATATCCAATCAAAATTATTAATGTAATTTTTCACATGTATACTTTTTGACATCCTCAAGGTATATAGATGTTGCTTTTAATATAAATGATTTGTAAATAATCTTTTCTAATACTTAATTTTAAGTCATTTCTATAACAAAATAACTTTTGTTTCAACAACCACTCCTATGAGGACCTTATCACCTAAACTCAATATTATTGCATTGTCCGCCTTCAATAGAATCTCTTCCTTCCTATATGCTTCCAAATTCTTCGGTAATCTCCTCTTGCCGATGTTGTTATGCCATTGCTGCTAAACAAGAATTGTTGTCATCTTCATCTTCCATAGAGTGAAAATATTCAATTTATTAAACTTCATAATATTGAATTTATGAAGAGATATCCTAATAGCAAACCCTAGAGTCACAAAAGACAAAATTTAGGCTTTGATACATATGATTACAATATCAATTGCTTTGATATTAATTGTTGTGAAAAATAGTAATTTGGAAGAAAATAACAAAGCAAAAATACAATAATTTAAGTGGTTTAGTCAATCTATTTGACACCTTTATCCACGAGTAAGTAGACATAATTCTTTTATTGATATGAAAAATATGATACAAAGAGAAATATAATAACTACAACATATATAACCTCCTAAAGGTTCTCTTTAAAGATTGTACCAAAGTCTTCCAAGATTTTACTTACAAAACCTTTATTAAAGACTATTTTACTTGTAAGAATTCTAATTAAGTGAAACTTCGTTATCATAAAAGTTTAAGACCACTAATATTATATTTCCACATAAGTTAAAAGTTATTGAAACTATATTTTCGTATATGTCTAGTTACACTAAAATTCTATTTCACTAAAATTTAAGGCATATCGCACATAAAATAAGAAAATATACGTTGCCTATCATTTATAGTTTTTTTAGAATATAAAAAATTCATTAAAAATAGAGAAGTTTACATCAGGAGAGGGACTCTCCCACGTGAGGTAGACTCACTTGAAACATTGATATATCTAGGTTAAGACAAACCGACGACGTTCAAAATAATGCTTAGTGAGCAAAGTCGTTTAACATTTAGGGTATAGCATAATGTGTCTTTCTCGAATCTTCAAATGTTTCTCGATTTGGGAGGGTGAAAGGTGATGCTCTGACGGCGAGGCTAGTGGTGTGGCTCCACGGTGTTCTTTCTACTCTTTTCTCCGCACAAAGAAGATCCTAACTCAAGTAACATACTCAAATTCATAATCGCGATGACTTTTAGCGATTAGGGCATACCGATATTGTTTTCAGACTCTTTAGACATTGCTTTCTTTTGGAGGTTTGGGGGTTCAGCTCTACGGTGACGAGTCGGAAGGGGTGATCTCAACTTAGGTAAGCTTCTCAACTCAGTATGATTCCATCTTTTATATATATGAATCTCCACAAAATAACAAACTATATGTTGGTAACAGGGATCTGGTTGGACAACGATGTTCCTTCAAGCATGACGTGACTAAGGAAGAAGCATATCTGAGAAAGCCCTTTCCTTTCCAACAGGTGAGTCTATATCTACCTATACTTCAGTAGTTTTTCGTGAGTGGGTGAATGAATAATCTGCTAGAATCCAGGAATTTCTATGCATGAGAGATCATTACTTTTCTGAATTGTTCTGAACTGAACCCAGGTTGTATGAAACTTTTTTTAGTATCATGAATTAGGAATAGACAATGAGGACTATATTCTCCATGTGAGAGCCATTCCTCTGCTACAGTGTAGGTTCAACTGATTTGTAATCAGTTGTTCCCTTATGCTAGTAATAGTGAGTTCTATAAGAGAGAATAGAGAATTAGATTTCTCTTTAAACCTTCTACTATTCCTCTCATTCGAAACTGCTTGAGTACATGTAGCAACCGAGACCATTATAATAACCCTATCATATTTAGAAATATGTAGATGAGATAACTCCAGTAGGATGTTAGAGAGTCTGCAATAGTTAAACCCTGGGGCACACAGTCTAGAGATTTTTCCCCAAATCTCTTTAGAGAAAACACACTCGAAGAGGAGATGGTCTCTAGTTTCATCCTCTAGGTTGCAAAGAATATATATCTTAGAGGAGGATAGGAACTTCAGCCTATCCAAAGTGCTGAGTCTGTTTAACATAGCTAGCCAGAGAAGAAAACAAGCATTAGGTCTAAGAACCTTGTTCCAAATCAGGGGATACCATCCTACTTTATTAGTTATCCCATCCCTCAACTTTTTAGCTTCCCTTATAGTTATTTCTGAAACTGAAATCCCATTCCATAAATAAATATCTCTCTCTGAGGCTTCTAAATTGCGGAATGGGCAAGAGACTAATCTCATCTTATGATAACATCCAAATTCTGTTTCTAATTATTTCATGGATCTTAGTTTTCTTAGGGAACCTCTCCAATAGAGTTCTTGCCAACTTATTATGAATTAAAGCTCCTTGCCCTGTGCAGTTGTCATATCATAAGGAAATTCTTTCCTCTGCCCCTATTTGACAAGTTATATATTGTTGAACTTCTTCCCTTATTCTAAGAATTTGGTTAAAGAACCAATAGTAATTTTCTTTAATTCTTAGAGCCCAAAGACTCTCACCTTTTAATAGATAGATGTGAATCCATTTGATCCACATTAATTGTTTTTCACTTAGGATTCTCCAAGTCCTCTTAGTCATAAGTAATATGTTTTTCTTGCTGATTGACTCCAATCCTAATCCTCCTTCCTCTCTCGGTTGACAGATATTCTTCTAACTAACTTTTTCTATTCCTTTCTCACCATTTCCTTTCCCCCCATAGAAACTGCTTCATCAATTTTTCAATTGTTTTAATAAGCCCTTTGGAGAGAAATAGGTACGAACACCAGTAAGTTTGCATTGGCATTATTATCGATTCAGAAGCTGAAGTTTCCCTCCATAGGATAGGGCTCTATTAGTCTATGACCCCAATCTTTTCTGGATTTTTTATATTAATGGGATACATTCACAAAACCTTAGCCTCCTGGATGAGATAAGAATGCCCAAATATAAAAGAGGGGGATCTTTGATTTCCATACTCGTAGCTAGAGACAAGGCATTAGAAAGGTGATAAGCACTTTTGGAGAGCATGAAATAACTTTTATGGAGATTGATACTCAAACCCGACATCTCCTTAAAATAATTGAAAGTACTCATCAAAAGAGAGATTGATTGAACATTAACCTTGCTTAGAAGAATAAGATCATCTGCAAAACATAAGCTTGTTAGAGAAAGCTTCTTACATTTGGAATGGTATCTGAATCTGGAGTCCTTTGAAGTGTTGTGCTTCAACATTTGAGTAAGAACCTTCATGAAAATTAGGAATAGGTAAGGGGACAGAGGATCACCTTGCCTAAGTCCTTTTTTGCCTTTAAACATCTTAGTGGGGCTCTCATTTATCAATATTTCGTAGTAAGCAGTAGTAACGCACTCTTGAATCCACCTTATGAAACTATGGGGAAATTTCATGATCTCCATAGTTTGTAGCAGAAAATTCCAGTTCACACTATCAAAAGCTTTCTGTAAGTCCACTTTAATAGTATAGTTTTGAGGGCTTTTGCTGCGATTATACCCTTTCAAAAACTCCTGCACTAGAAGAATATTATCCCCAATATTGCTGCTACTCATAAAAGCTCCTTAATTCTCACTGATGAGTAAGTGTAAAACCTCCTTCAGCTTATTTGCTAAAATCTTGACGATGATCTTATAGAGGAAATTAGGACAAGAAATAGGTATGAATTCACTCCTGGTGACCAGGGTTGGAGTTTTTAGGGACCAAACAAAGGAATGCCTTGTAAATCTCTTTAAGTAGTACACCTTTTAGGAAAAACTCATGTACAGCCTCTTTAACTAACCCCCCACACTACTTCAAGTGTTTTGGTAGAAGACCCTTTTCAAACCATCAGGTCCCGGTATATATCTTATTAGTTAGTTTTGGAATTTTTCAATAATTAGACATCTAACATAATGTTGATGAGTTTAAAATTCAAATCCAAGTTAATTGAGTTTAATTGGGGATAATCTTCTAGCTGTGATAGAGCCCTATCTTTAATTAATGCGTCTTTTTATAAGAAATATGGGTATTACGTGGGGGGTACTACTAGAATTTGAGATGTGGGGCAAAGGGTTTTTGGATGGACATTGGTCTTTTTTGTGTGGGATTTTGGTGTATTAATTGACGACTATCTTTAGTGCTCTTTGGTGGGTACATCAATTGTTTTTTTTCTGAAAAATAGCTGAAGTGATTTTGTGTAACATCCCATTACCGATGGGAATGGTAGAATTGTAATTTGGAAAGGGCTAAGAGGGTTTAGAATTGTTCTAATATGTTCATGCATACACATATACATGAATAGTAAATTTGCACA
>JAOSBM010000183.1:126186-139656 GCA_027568955.1 Erythroxylum tenue | reverse complement strand
TTAAAGGGTAATTTTGGAAGTCAAATCATAAATATGCATAAAAAGTCACAAACGACACTTATTTTGAATAATTAAAACCCCTCTAAAACGACACTTATTATGAATAAGAGGGAGTAACATTCTTGTAAGCATTAAATGAATTAAGCAGCATTAAATCTTTAATGAACCATTTTGCAATTGAAAGCATTGGCATTTTTTTTGCGAGAATTGGAAGGATAAGGATTGAGTTTTAAGTAATTAGGTAGATTTTGGTAGAAAAGCATGATTTCCACTCTGCAGAACCATTTAATACTCTATTTAATTAAATCAAAAGGTAATTCCAAAAGTATTAAATGCAACCTAAATGTAATTCGAAAAACATTAAATGTTCTTGCTTCTAAAAAGCTTTAACATTCTTGTAAGCATTAAATGAATTCAAAAGCATTAAATCCTTAATGAACCATTTTGCAATTGAAAGTATTGGCATTTTTTAGCCGGAATTGGAGGGATAAGGATTGAGTGTTAAGTAATTAAGTAGATTTGCATATTAATTGGCACTTTCACACATTCCATCTCAAGTTCGATTCTTCGAAAAAGCTTGCAGTTTGTGGACATAATACTGTCGACCGGGAATTTTACGATAGGTTGGGACTTGGGGACCAGTTTTATGTTTGGCAAAAGAGAATTTGGATTCTGAAGCTGAGAATCAATTTGTAAGAACAGAACACTTCCCATGGTTTTAATTAATGCATCCCAACTCGGTTGATAGAGATTAGACTTTAGAGAACTGATGATGCTATTCCTATCTGAACACTGTCATTGACGTCTTGTCGGGGTTGATGATTTGATCATATTTCTTTCAAGTGACATTGGTTGAAGAACCTGTCACGAACTACTGACTACTGAGAGGTCCTCTATATAAACACCTTCTTCTTCAGTTTACAATCCATATTATCTTATTGGATCTTCTGATATTCTCAGTAAGCTAAAAAACCCATTTGATATCACCTTCTGATCTAGCTTAAAAGACATGGAACTTGAAAAGAGAACAGAAGTTGATGAACAGAAATGGGTATACGATTCCTCTATCGATCATAAAGCAAATATTCCTCTCAGATCTTCAACTGGGGTGTGGAAAGCTGCAAAATTTATCATTGGTAAGATGTGAAGAACATAGCTTTACATAAAGAATGCTTTTAACAGTAATCTGACATGCGCTTCCAACTTGTGTAATTGCGTGTTTATGAATTATCCATTCAACATGGAGAATGCAGAATCATAAAGTTCATATATTTCGATATTATCAGCACTTGCTATCGTCAAACTTGAGGAACTTATGCCTGATGTAACCCTACTATTACTGTTTCTGTGATTAAAAAAAATTATCAGAAACCAATCTTGTTTGATGTATCTTGAACAAGTGTTCTTCATTTTCTGACAGCAATTGAGTTCAGTGAGAGGTTGAGTAACTATGGAATAGCCACAAGCTTGATTATTTATATCACGAAGGTTATTCAGCAAGATCTGAAGGTTGCTGCTAGGAATGTTAACTACTGGTCTGGTGTCACCACATTGACTCCACTCATCGGAGGCTTTGTAGCTGATGCTCACTTGGGCAGATTCTATACAGTTTTTGTTTCTACAATTGTCTATCTTCTGGTAATCAGAGCTTCTGTTTCCACTAACTTTTGATCTTTGCAGATGTAATGAAGTTCAGACTTTCTAACTCCGTTGATTTTTCATTTGGGCAAACAGGGATTGATCTTGTTAACACTTTCATGGTTTGTGCCAAGTCTAAAGCCTTGTAACGAGGCTGTGTGTCATGAACCAAGGAAAGTTCATGAAGTGGTTTTCTACATTGCTATTTACTTGATCTCCATAGCAACTGGAGGCCACAAACCTGCACTAGAGAGCTTTGGAGCAGACCAATTCGACGATGATCATAGCGAAGAAAGAAGGAAAAAGATGTCATACTTCAACTGGTGGGGCTGTGGACTTTGTAGTGGAGTATTGCTTGGTGTGACCTTAATCGTTTATGTGCAAGACCATGCGAGTTGGGGTGTTGCAGACATCGTTCTTACTGCTGTAATGACCATGTCACTGGTAATCTTAATTCTCGGAAGGCCATTTTACAGATACAGGGTTCCTACAGGAAGCCCTTTAACTCCATTGTTGCAAGTTCTTGTAGCTGCTATCAGAAAAAGAAATCTGCAATGTCCTTCCAATTCTGCAGAACTGTATGAGGTGCCTAAGTCACAAATGAAACGAGGAAGACTTCTATGTCATACCAACAAGCTTGTGTAATCAAAATTCTACTGTCTAGTCCAACTTGATATACAGGATCAAATCAATCCTGTAATTTAATAACAATCCTTGATTCTGATTTGCAGGTTTCTTGACAAAGCAGCTATAATTGAATCCACAGAAGAAAATTCTGCAGAGAAGAAAAATCCATGGAGACTTCAAACCGTGACCAAAGTTGAGGAACTGAAGCTTATTCTTAATATGATACCAATCTGGATGGCTACATTGCCCTTTGGTATCTGCGTAGCACAAACCACCACATTCTTCATCAAACAAGGCACTACACTGGATCGACACATTGGCAATGGCTTCCAAATCCCATCGGCCTGGATCTACGGTCTCAGCCCAATCGGAATGATCATCTCCCTCACCATCTACGAGAACATACTTGTTCCAGTATTAAGGAAGACGACAGGAAACGAGCGAGGAGTCAACATCTTGCAAAGAATCGGCATTGGGATGCTTTTCTCTCTAACGACAATGGTGGTTGCTGCAATGGTGGAGAGGAAAAGACTCGACCTTGTTGAGAGAAATCCCCTGAAGGGTTCACTCACAATGAGTGTGTTCTGGTTAGTTCCACAGTTCCTGATCATTGGCTTGGGAGATGGGTTCACATTGATAGGACTTCAGGAGTACTTCTACGACCAAGTTCCTGACTCCATGAGAAGTTTAGGAATTGCTTTCTATCTTAGTGTGGTTGGAGCTGCAAGCTTCATAAGCAGTCTTCTGATTACCTTAGTTGATCACCTGACCGGAAAAGGTGGCCGGAGCTGGTTTGGCAAGGACTTGAACAGCAGCCGATTAGACAAGTTTTACTGGCTTTTGGCAGGCATAACAACAGCTAATATGCTTGCTTATGTTCTCTTGGCTAAGAGATACTCGTACAAGAATGTTCAGAGAAATATGACCGCCGCTGATTGCCACGAAGGTGATCTTGTCGCATCGATGGCTTGAAGTAGCACCTCACTCTTTTCATACAATATCATAGATTATAACAAATCTTAATTGCAATTCTAGTCTGGTCTAGATTTGAGAAAAAGAATAAGCCCTGTTTAGCCCTGTTTAGCAAAGAGCTTATTTGATTAGTTATTCTTGTTGTTAAAAACTGATCAATTTATTAAATAATCGATCAATTTTTATTAATTAATTAATTTTTATAAATAAAAATAAATATTAAATTTTTATTTAATAATTTATTTTTTAATTAAACAAAATAATCTCTTTTAATTATATTTTAAAATTTTTAATTTTATTTAATATTTAGTCAATTTTATTATACTCTAATATTAGTTGAATTTTTCAATTTAAAACTTTTATCTTACCGATTTAAATTTCGATATAATTTTTAAAACATTAGTTTAATGAATCACTTAACTCTTTTCTTCTGAATTTTGAACATTTTGAAATAACAAATAAATTCCAAATTACAGTTGATATAATTGAAGAACACAAATTAAGACACTAAATGCACCCAACGGGCGACACTTGGCACGCCCTGATTGACTGCAAAAACCATATAATAACCCGGGGGAGCCACAGCACCGTTAGGTGGCGCTGTACAACCAATCTTGTACCGTCCATCGCCGTTAGGAAGTGACGGCGTTACCGTTAACTTAACTAACCTTTGTCCCTGCGAGAACGAGTGCGTTGCAAACGGCGCACTACCCATGTTAACTTCGACAATTCCAACGACCGGCAGCGGAACCGATATAATAACGTCAAAAGACTGCCCGTACCGTACGATTTGTGGAACCGCTTCTATTAAGGGTCGGATGTTGGACCGGTCCAGGGATAAGTATTCGGGTGAGAACGCTTCGATTCGGAGCTCAGTTGGATACGGTGCGTTGAATTTGTAAAAGTAATGTGGATTGCTTCCAGCCAATAGGATACGTCCATCTGGTAAGAGATTGGCCGTTGAGTGGTACAATCTGGGTACGGTTCCCGGGGTCAAAGTCATGAACCGTAACCCCACGGGTTGATCCGGTCTGTAGAGGAGCGGGAATAAACACGGGTTGGAAGCTAACTCGAAGCCTTGGGTTCCAGCTTGAGCTCCATTAATGATCAAAACGTCGCCGGTTGGGAGCATAACCATGTCCCCCATGATCCGACCGAATGCCATATCCTCCATTTCCCAAATCGGGTCGGGTGACGTCGCGACAAGTCGTCCACAGCTTCCATTAGCCGGCGTGTCGGTGCTTCTTTGAATGAAAGCCCCAAACTGGGCCCCACCGCAAATTACAATCGTGGCCGTTGAATAATCCCCCTGTAGAGCCAGCATGACCGATGATCCGGCAGATGGGTAGTTTCGCGGGCCCCCATCCAACGATGGATATTCTCTGATCACTTTGTTGGTCTGGTGATCGTACATCACCGCCTTATTGTTAGCGAATATGAAAAGGTGACCGTTGGGAAGCAAGTGAACGTAAGGGTACAAGTTGTCCATCTGCTTATCTTCCATTAAAGCCAAAAAGGGCAACGGAACGGCACCGTTTCTTCTCGGAGGGTAATACTCCACGGTGTTTGCTCCTTTGCCTCCGACTATAATAACCGACCCATCGGGCAATATTTGGTTCGAGGCGTACCATCTTCCCTCGCTCAACACGACGTCGTCTAGCTCAACCCAATTACATGACCCGTTTGGCTCACACGGTTCGAATTTACGGATCTTTTTGAACCCGTCCAAGCCACCACCAGTCTGCAACAAAGACCCATCCGAGAGAAACTGACCAGACGAGCACCAAGTGTCGGTGAGGATCATGAGTGGTCGGATTTGGTTGGTATGGAGGTCCAAAAGCAAGGAGTGAGCATAACAGTCTCGTTTCAGAACTGGGTCGTTTGGATCCGAACGGCACTGCCCTTTCGGCAGCAACTTCCGTGTCGGTCCTATGTTAGTTCTATCCAATAAAACCACAGTGTTGAATCGCGTAACCGCCGTGTGCATTGACGCTATCCCGGCGTCGGCGACGAGAACCTCCCAAGTGCCGGGAAGCTGAGCAGGTGCGAGTAAAACCAGACTGAGAAAAGAGAAAACAAGGCATTGGAAAGAAAACAGAGAAGCCATGAAGTGAAAGGGTAAGGCAGCTTCGAGCTAGGAAAAATGATGGCATAATTATAGAAACTAAAGCAAAGCTGCAGAGAGTAAACTAAAGCTGAACCGTTAGATGAATCTGATGCTTTCTGTTCGAATACAAGCCTACTAACACTGTGTGAGTACTTATCCTCTCCGGTCTATTATAAATTTATAACTATAACGTTAAGGCCATGGACAACGTGGGACCCAGTTGTGTCGGTTTTGAACGTGGTGCTGACACGTAAGCAGAATAGTTCACAAAGAAAGTGGATGGCGTAAGCTAAAAGCAATGTTCTCAAAACCGGACCGATCATTGAACCGGTAGCCTTACTGGTCACCGGTTTGACCGGTTCGACCGGTTCAACCACCGGTCGAACCGGTGTGACGTAATAATTATGCAATAATTATATTTAATTATATATAATATTAAAAATATTTAAAAAAATAAAAAATAAAAAAAATAAAAAAAAATTGTCTGACAGGTCGGACCGGTCAGACCGGACCGGTTCTCACCGGGTCAATTAAAGACCGATTTTAATGGGTTAACTGGACCGGTCGGCCGACCGGTCACCGGTCGGACCGGCCGGTCCGATCCAGGTTTTAAAACCCTGGCTGAAAGCGAAGAATAGTCCATCAAAGTGGGACTAACCAAAAGTCCACATTAACTTGTCTGCTTCCACTAGTATTATTGTTTATGATCCAACACTTAGTGCACTTGTTATATTCTAATATTTAATTTTTAAAAACTTTCAATTAATTATTCAAATTTTAAAAAATTAGATAACTCAATTTAAAAAATTGCTTTTGTTTATATTTAGAAGAATTGTGTGAGTTCTGTCATTATTAATAAAGTTTTTGACTCTTACGTGGTAAAAATATTAGTGTTTATATATAATTATTTAGTGTGCCAGTTTTACTTTTTTACTCTTTAACCTGCATCATTTTTTTGCTGTCTCATCTAGGGTCTATCAGAAACAGTCTCTTTATTATGTAGGAGTAAAGCTGCGTATTATCAGACCTCACTTTATTGCGAGAATTTGGACTGGGTGTGATGACGATGATGATGATATTTACATTATTCTATTAATTATATCAATAAAATATTAACTAATATGACCTTTTAAAATCTAACTTTAAAAAGTTACATATTTAAATTAAAAAATTCAAGAAGTTAGATATTAAAATAAAAATTAAATGATTTATAATTTTATAATTTAATATTTCCTATTATTATTTATTTTGTATAATTATAATTACGCGCGTGTTGTTAACAATTAGATTAGAATCCTATTTATATTGTTTAGAATTGAATTCGTATTAGTTAATTATTTTTATAATAGAAAATCAACCGTTTGAAGAATCTCATACTAATTAGATTGCTCTTTCAAACACTATAATTGGTTAATTTTTTTTAAATTAATAAGCTCGTAAAATTAAAATAAATCAATTAATTTTTATTTAACAATTTTTTTGATTTAATTCCAAATTTTTCGATGTATAAAGATAAACTTTTTCAATTATATTTAAAATATATTTAATTTTTAGTAATTTTATAATAGTATAATTACGGTTAAATCTTTTAGCTTAAAATATCTTGTTTTACTGATTTAACTTACAGTCTAATTGTTAAAACATTAAAAAATACTGCCAAAGGGTCTAAAACTTGGCCTGTTTTGTGCATATTAGCCTGGCTTTTGTCCCTGTATCAAATCAAAGTTTGTGACCTCGAACAACTTGGTTTAGATAACGTTATCCTCAGAAGTGTAAGGACAATCAAACACAGTACCGAACATCGCCGAGAGCTAGCAAACCATTGGAAGCTTTCACCAGGTCACTTAACCACCAAAAGTTACTATACTTGTTCCTTGTGCAACACATAAAGGTAGGGTAAGCCTCCCAATTGGTACTGGACTAAGTGCTCAAATTAGTCTTTTTAAGACTATTTCAATTTAAGAAGTCAAAGATTTCATTTGATGATGAGAAATGTTGCAACTCATCTTAATCTTGACAAGGGTTCGATTCATATTAACCAAAATTTTGTTTTGACATAACTTGACTTGAAATCTAGTCGGACCCGAGATAAAACTAACATTATGCAAATCCTTAAAATTCATCTCGTGGATCGGAATAATCCTCTTAAGATTGAGTTCAATTTAAAATGAGATCGATATAAGTTTGACAGTTTAATCAAATCGAGATAATTTTATCATCTCTACTATCTAAGAGATAGAGTAGCGATACATTAATACTTACAATCATCACTTAATTTTAAAATGTTGGTTCATTGAATAATTTATTTGATATAATAGGTTGGGTTGCGAAGATTGATTGGACCGAAGCTCTAGGCTCGAGCCTAAATCTATCAAATTTGAGTAGCCTGAAGCTCGATCAGGACTCATGCTATATATATAAAATAAAAAACGACATCATTTTATTTAAAACAACATTTTTTTATCTAAAAATTTTGGTGCTTTAATTAAGTCAAACAAGGTAGTCCAAGGTCGAACCAAAATCTAAAATTAAAAAGAAAATCTAAACTCGACTCAAAATTCGATTAACTCGTGTCGAACTTATTAAATTTGGGTGTGGTCGAATTGGAAAGATTTTGCTACCCTTAAATCTACCTAGTGGAATTTTCTCAAACATTTTAAAGTATTAGAGGAAGAAAGTCTAAAATATATATTTTATAGACATTCAAGATACATCAACAAATAATAAAAAATATGGTGAAGTCACAAAAAAAGCAAAATATAATTATACATAATTATTTAACTTAAAGAATAAATCATCCAAGTCTCTCAACAAAACTTTTCTTTTACTTCAACTTGCAAAAAGTTGAAGGCAATATCATATTGAATGTAACCGTGGGATGAAAGCCAAAATGAGTGTGGAAAGAGTAGTGACGCTTTTTATGATTGCTCGACCAAAAAGCTTATGCCAAGTATGATTTAGCTGGAATCATACTTTATATGGCTTATTGGGACATAAGTGAGTACATCTTTGTTGGAAAATTAGTAAGCAAGTTAAAAAGAACACTGTAATTGCCAAAAAGAGAGAAGAAAGTGCATAGTGCAAAGTAAATAAAAGAGATGTGTGCCAAATGCACAAAAGGTTTATACTATATGTTGTGTAGACACGCATCAATCATGGTTGAAAAGCTAATAAAAAGTGTAGGTGACATTTACAACAGGTGGAGTTGGGTTTGGCTTAATTTTTTTTTAAAATAAGTTTGAATTTAGTTTGGTTTTCAAGTTTTTTAAATTTTTTATTTTTGAACGAATCTTTTGAATTTAAAACATAATATTTATTTGAAATTGAATTAACTCAAATCTAGTTCGTTAAATTTGAACTAATTTTGATACAACAACAACCACAATGTTCTAGGAAGAATCTTACTGCTTGAAAAATTTTAGAAGTATGCAACATTACCTCTAACTAGCAGAGAAGTTGTAGGTTATGCTTGATGTAACTAGGGATGGCAATAGGCCGACTTACGGGCCAGTTTCGTCAATTTTTTTAAAAATTAAAATTATAAAACAACGTCGTTTTTTAATTACAATTGAGCATATCGACCTGATACTCAACTCTTCTAAGCAAAATGCTTGGCCTGAGTTGCTCAAGCTCAAATCTAACAAATTACAAACACCCTAGTCTAACCTATAGACCGACCCATTAGGAGATGTTTACTTTAACGCTTACGCTACGTAATTATTGCGTATGAAGTCCAACTCAATGTCCTTTCTGCCTTTTCTAGTTGTAGTTCTTGGACAAGACTTTCGGGCTTACAACTTGACTTTTCAGGACAGGTGTATGAGGAAAGATCCTGCGAAGCCGTCTAAAACCGTAGGATTGTCATACCTTCAGGTTTTCTGAGCAAGGACTCCTAGCTTGAATTAGACTTTGCAGTTTATCAGGTACTAGCCGATCTGGATACCATCAGGTATATCATTTGGTTATATTTTATTTTTATGTATTTATTGAAATTTTATTTACATAATAATTTAGCATGCCAGTTGTACTTATTTACTCTTTAACTTGCATCACTATTTTATTGTCACATCTGCATGTGGGTTTATCGGAAACAACCTCTTCACTATGTAGAGATAAGGTTGCGTATTATCAGACTTTTTCAGACCTCGCTTTATTGTAAAACTTCTGATTGAGTGTGATGACGATGATGATGATGATGATGAAGTGTGAATTATATCAATGTACTTCGGTTTTTGTATAATGGGCTTCTGTATGCTTAAATCCAAAGACAGTGGGCATCTTAGTGACAGTTTCTATTCCAATTTCGATAACAATTGGATGATTGGATCAGAAAATCAGTTATCGATTTTGTTAAAATACAAGTAAAATGCTTCTCAAATGAAATGAACTTTGGTTGCAAACTTCCTAGAGCTAGTCAAGAGTTCGGATCCTACCGGTTTCCTGTCAATAATAAGAACTTCCCTATAAAGAAGTTTTCTGCTTGGGCCTCAGTTTGTATACTGTGGACCGTACAGAAGAGAGTTTAAGTAATCAAATGGTTTAGGCCCAAATCAAGTTTTGTTATCTAATTACGAAACGACTCAAAATTGAAACTTTCTAACACCGTATACAGGAAATCATCAAACTTGGTCCGCTTGAGAAGTTTAAGACTTATCCATTTAGTGACTGTGGAACTTTAGGGAATGTTTGGCAAACAGTTTATCAGCTATTTTTTAGTTTGTTGACTAAAAGTTAGCTTTTTGATTATTTTAAAAATTATTGATGTGTTCGGTGGATGACTTATTGATTAGCTTATTTAATCCCAATAAATTGATTTATAAAAACCCAATAAGAGGAGCTTTTGGAGTTAACTGCTTACCTAATGACAGTATTGTCCTCTACTTTACTTTCTACTTTTGTTATGTGTGTTTTCAAAATTGGCTTTTTTTTATCGTACAATTATGTCGTGAAGTTTGAACAAATATAATAAAAGAGTTAATTAAACTTTTTAATCTTTATTTATTTTTATAATATTAGTTTACATCTAAAATTATCATAATATTAAGTTTTTAACATAAAGAGCACAATAAATTAATATTTTTAGTATATAACTCCTATATATCGTATTTGTGTCATACTATAATTAAAGATATTTTTAATTTATTAAATAATAAAATTCATAAATATTATATGAAAAATATTATTATAATGTAATTCGCTACATCATTCATATTAATAGAAAATTTAACGTTGGATTATTATTATTATTATTATTAAAGTTATAAACTTAATTTTTGTAAAATTAAATATCTAAACCTAAATTCTTGTAAGAATATTTAACGAAATACTAAAAAATATAATATTCATACCCTTATAATTTTTTTTTAAAATCATGCTCTTATAAGTTATTTTACACATCAACAACTAATACTAAATAACTAATTTTGCCAAACATCTTTAATAAATAGTTGATGTTATCTGCTGTTCAAAGCAACTGATAGAACCAACTAACAACTAATGTAATCCGCTGTTTGCCAAATAATTCATTGGTTGGTTCATGATTGATAGCTTCTTGCTAAGACCTAATTTAATAATTATAGGAAGAACACAAAACGCTGTTTACATGTATAGATTATGTTGACTTTATGATAAAACTTTGAAGAAACATCAACATAACGACATGTCTTCTTCACCTTTCATATGATTGAACACCTAATTCTTACATTTCCTCTTATCATTATGATCATTAATTTCTTAAAACTATACTTTAGTACTCTATTACAGTTAAATACCAATGCTAATTGACTCCGATTCATTACTAAATTCAGATGAACATTTTCCGGTGACGGGTCATGATCCTTAAAGCCATTTTCTGGTACACTTTGCATTAATGCGCTTTCTTTTTTCTTAAGCTCGATTGGAAGTCTCATGTCTATTTGCTTTTGAACTGCAAAACGAAGTCTTTTGGAAAGTCGATCTCTTTATTGGGAGGTGAGACAATGAATAACACCTAACGACACTGATTTGCTTCTTTTTATCAATTATAGAGGAATGGTTCTGTCGAAACTGTCACTGTTCATGCTTTCCTTGACACGTTTTAAGCAAAAATATTTAAAGTTTTAAATTTTCAATTTATTAAACTATAATAACTTCGAAGTTTAATTAAAAAAATTGTTAAACCAAAATTAATTTATTTATTATCGTCTATAAAAATTAGTTAGTGTATTAATTAATAAACTAGTCAATTTTTAATTATTATAGTAAATCGAACCAAAAAGTTAATTGATTTAAAATTTTTACGATTGAATTGACCAGATTAGTTTGATATTTTATTCATTACGAAAAATATTTAAGAGATTTGAATTTTAAAAGTAATTTATTCATTATAAAAATTATTCTTTTTCTTGAATTATTAAAAATCATGTAATATTCATATTTATTTTTAGTTAAAACTTTATCATAATATTTTAATATTTATTGTAAATTTTTTTTGTATATTATAAAAATGTAAGATAAATTAAAGACTTTATTTACCACTGTATTTATTTTAAATTATTAA
The DNA here is from genome assembly GCA_027568955.1 of Erythroxylum tenue. NCBI lineage: Eukaryota > Viridiplantae > Streptophyta > Magnoliopsida > Malpighiales > Erythroxylaceae > Erythroxylum > Erythroxylum tenue. Next base: position 127,774 of record JAOSBM010000183.1, on the reverse strand, counting down.
AAATTCCGTAGTATTTGAAATTTTAAAAAGACCTTATATTATATTTTTATAATATTTTAATGTAAAATTTTATGGAATTAATGATTGTCAATTGTATATAAGAACTTATATGTACCTAATAATTTGCATTAAAATTTATAAAAACTTAACAAAAATTTTCAATTGTCTAAATATTTAAAATGCTTTTTCAATAATTAAAATAATAAACATTAGAGACCCATCATCAAATTAAAAATAGCTCCACATGACTTAATTTAAGGTAATCAGCCTTTAATTTATTTAAAAAGGTTAAGTAAATTCTTTTTATTATTTATAATATTATATTACACTTTAAAAAATTTAAAATAATACTATTAACACTCTAAATTTTAATAAAATTAAGTTTATGTTACCTTTTTAATAATTAAGTCTTAATTTATGTAGCACCATAACTAGAAAATTATTTTTTAAAAGTTAACTAAAGTAGTTAATTATAAAAAAAAACAAGTTAATGATAAAAATTGAATAAAGTTGAAGATTGTTTTACAACAACACCACCTAATTAAAGTCTCACTGAAACGTGAGGAGACTCGGTAATAAGCAAATTTATCACAACCCGATAAAGAGAGAATTTTCACAATCCGATAAATAGATACTTTTCGATAAATTCACGTATAATGCAACATAATAAAATTGAAGTTTTTTTTACAATTATTGTTATTTGAAAAAAAATCTCTCTACTTGTTAAAATAAAGTTACCTATTATTATATCTTTCAAGATTTCACGTTTTAGCTGGATTTATACGAGATGTTATTTTTTACAATTATTCTTCATAAAAATACAACTTATTTAAACATTTATAAAATATTGAGTAACAAAATGCAATTTCATCCTTGATCTGACTCTAATCGATAAATGGATTAATTTTTTTTTTGATGCAAATGAAAGGAAGAAAAATAAATGACCCCGAAAAAAGGGGAGTTACTGACGTTCAAAGAGAACGTCAAATTTATCAGGTAACAAACTAAGGCCAACTTCAGAGGGAGGCGCTTCAAAAAATTGAAATGATGTAAGAGAACGACTACTCATTTTTGCAAGCCTATTAGCGACTTGATTGCCTTCACGCAGGCAATGAATAAGAACAACATTTCAATCCCAGTGTAACATTGTTGAAATATCAACAAACAAGTTAGCACGAAGATGAACCAAAAAATGACCATCTTGAATCAAACGAATGGTTTCTAGAAAATCGGAGTAAAGGATGACATGCCTGTGTCCCTTATCCCAAACAAAAAGGAGACCAAAGAAGATTGTCGACAATTCTGTAACCATATTAATAGCAGTGCTAATACTGCCAAAAAGACCCCAACCAAGTACCATTCGTATTTCAAAGAATACCGTCAAATTCAGCCTCACCCGAATTACCCCGTGAGCTCCCGTTAACATTAACACTGATCGCATCCGCTACCCCTATCCCATCAACTCAATGGATTAATTGAGTTTATCCAGGAGTAATTATTCTTTAAAAAAATTAACAGTATGATTAGCAAAGTACATAATTGAATTGGCTGTGTGATTAGACAAGAGAACAGTGTACTCTCACCAAAC